>ML419183.1:0-44093 GCA_005239525.1 Nicotiana knightiana | reverse complement strand
GAGATTAATCAACCAAAATATATTAATATCACAATGAATTCATCCCCAACGGGTTCTACCAAAACCCTAGACTAAAGAATTTATCTACTCATGTTATTGAGAATCAAAACTAAAAGAAATTGCATAATTGAAACACAAAGTGATGAATACTAGATGTAGAAATCAATGTTTGTCACTTCTATGGTGTTTTCTTGTTGAATCCTTCGAAATCCTTCCGAATCTTCTCCGTCCTCCTAAGTTCTGTTGTTCGGTGTCTATTTATATGTTTAGGGCGAACCCTAACCATGTGGGAGACTTCTATTCCAACCGGGAAACACTTAACTCGTCAAAACTCGGATTTGGCCGAAACTGGGGACCCCGGGCGTTTGGGCTCTAACGCACCCCTAAGGCCAGGGCAGGCCTGGCGTTTGGGACCTAACGCCCCCCTAACGCCAGGGGCTGCCTGGACTTATGGGGTAAACTCCCCCCTAATGCCAGGCAGGGTCAGGCTTTAGGGGGCAAACGCCCGGGTGTCTCCTTTCGCGTATTTTTCGACGTATTTGCATCCCTTTAGCTCTGTTTCCATCTCCAATTCACCTACACATAAAATAAACTCTATTAAGCACATAAAAAGTGTATTATATCATTAATGCACCTCAAATGTCATGTATATTATATGTTAAACTATGCATTCTAGCCTCGCATCACCCCTGATGTAAACTGTGAGGATCACGACCATCTGATCCACCACGATAACCTGAGCGACCTGGCTGAGCCTTCCTGAATGAACGGCCTTTTGTCGTGATGAAATTGTCCTCCTGAAGGAACACCACCAAAACTACCAGATCCTCGAGGCCTTTTGGCCTCTCTCTCATCCCGCTCCTGGCGACGGGCTGACTCAATCTCTCGGGCAATATCAATAACCTGCTCAAAAGTTGCACCCAATACTCTCTCTCTAGTCATACGAATTTGAAGCTGATATGTGGGGCCATCCACGAACCTCCTGATCCTAACTCTGTCTGTAGGGACCAGCCTAAATAGCATGACGGGCAAGCTCTAAAAACCTCATCTCGTACTGCAACACTGAGATATCACCCTGACGCAGCTGCTCAAACTGCCAGCGCAGCTCCTCTCTGTGGGACTATGGAACATACTTCTCTAAGAAGAGAGTGGAAAACTGCTACCAAGTAAGGGGCGTTGCACCAATAGGCCTACCCCTCTCATAATCCCCCCAATAAGTAAAGGCAGCTTCCAAAAATTGGAAAGCAGTAAACGAGACCCCGCGGGTCTCCAATATCCCTAACGTACGAAGCATCCTCTGACCTGCGTTGCTCGCCATCTAGCATGACGGGATCTAGCATGACGGGAATCACAAAATCCTGCGACTGGGACCTGATATGGAATAGCTGAAGGGTTCATAGGTACTTCCCCGGCCGCTGTGCGGGCTACACTCCTCCCTCTACTACGGCCTCGACCTCGGCCTCTTACTGGCCCAACTGGTGTCTAATCATCATGACGAGTAGTACGTGTCCTCACCATCTGTGGGAGAATAAGACAATCGAAATTTATTTACCAGAATCGACAAATTCGCACGACAAGAATTCAAGAATGTGAGATTTTCCTAAGGGTTCTACAGCCTCTCGAAGATAATTACAGGCGTCTCTGTACCGATCCGCAAGACTCTACTAAACCTGCTCATGACTGGTGAGTCCTATGTAACCTAGGGCTTTCATACCAACTGTCATGACCCGAAAACTGACCCGGCCGTGATGGCGCCTATCGTGATACTAGTCTAGCCAATTCACTATGCATAACATAAGAAACCTTTCGTTGATTCAATATTAATCAGGATTTCATAAATCTTCCATTTTAGCATTTCAAAACAAATATAGTTAGGTAAAACGTTTAAATACAGCCCCAAAACCCGGATTCATCAGTCATGAGCAACTAAAAGGAAATACAAAATCAGGTACTATTCCCTTAATACAACAAGTCTAAGAATAAACAAAATGACTAAATAGGAAGGAGAAAGGCAAGGCTATGGACGTCGTGCAGCTACCTTGGAATCTCCGAAGTGCTCCAAAGAGAGTAAATCATCTCTCACTCAGTCATGGCACCTGAATCTGCACACAAGGTACAGGGTGTAATGTGAGTACACCAACTCAGTAAGTAACAAGCCCAACATGTGGACTGAGAGGTAGTGACGAACTAAACCTCAATATTTGTGACAGAATAAATGTACAGAAATTTAGGCATGCTTTCAGTTAACTAGACAGCTCAAAGTGATAAGATAAACACAGTTCCAAACAGTTTAACATATATACCTCGACATATTCTACATGCCAATGCATCAACAGTATGAAATGCACAATGTTCTCCCACTCTCAAATACTCATCCACTCAGTATTGTATATGGATCGCATGGCCCAGGGAAGATCCATCCCAAAATATATACACGTCAGACAGAAGTCACTCAGTACTGAGGAAGGCCGATCCAGCCCTAAAGAGAAGATCCATCTCCAGTTAATGATACACCTCACAACCACCCGGTACTATATATGGCTCAACGGCCTAGGGAAGATCCATCCCAGAATACGTATACACGTCACTGACCTCAGTCGCTCAGTGCCGATGGAAACAGGCCAATCCAGCCTCAAGGAGAAGATCCATCTCCAAGCATAAACGCTTTAGACAAGATCCATGTCCAGGGAAGATCCATCCCTCAAATATCACTGTGCTCACTGGGGGTGTGTTATAGACTCCGGAGGGGCTCCTACAGCCCAAGCGCTAACATAAGCCAGATCCAGGCATAATCAATATAACATGCTGCGGCGTGCAGCCTGATCCCATATCTTTCACTCAACATCATTCTCTCGACCTCACTCAGTCATCACACTCCAGTCTCGCTTACATGGGCTCACAATGCACGAACTAGCCTTAATCAATGACATAACATGTAAAACAATAATTACCGAGACTGAGACATGATATGATATGCAATGAGAGGACTGAGTATATAATATCAATGAAACACATGAGATGACAGCAATAAATGACCACTCGGGTCTCAGCAATATCGGTGTGAGGTCTAAACATAATGTCTTGCATGATTTCTAGCTTGGTTTGCATTAAGACGACCGCTCGAGGCTCAACAGGAACGGCGTAAAGCCTTAACATAATATATAGCATGATTTCCAACATGTTTACTTTTATCACACTGATAGAAGCACAAATATCAACAAGAAAGAACTACTAAACGCTGCCATAGAATGAACCAGGTCACAAGTAACACGGTGCACGCCCTCACGCCCGTCACTTGGCATGTGCGTCACCCAATTCTAATCACATAACACGTAGTTTGGGGTTTCGAACCCTCAGAACCTAGTTTGGAAGCGTTACTTACCTCAATCAAGCCAAAACTCTACTCCGAAATGCTCTTGCCGCTCGACTAGGCCACAAATCGCCCCGAATCTAACCAAAATCAGTATTATATCATTAATATATGCCAAATGAGCGAAGCCCACATCAAAATTATCAAATTACATCACAAATCCCGAATTTGGTCAAACCCCCCGGGCGCACGTCTCGGAATTCGATAAAAATCACAAAACTGGAATCCTTATTCACTCACGAGTCTACCCATATCAAATTCCTCGAAATCCGACATCGAATGGCCATTCAAATCCCCAAAAGAATTTCTCAAATTTTTCTTCCATTTTCTCCAAATTTTCACCCCAATTTCCCAAATTAAATGATAAAATTCAAGACATAATCATGGAATTAAACCAAATTTGAGTGAAGAACACTTACCCCAATCACTCTATTGAAAATACCCTCCAAATTCGCCTTCTCCTGAGCTCTCTAATGAATTTTTGGTGTTATGAGCTAAAACCCTCATTTTTAGAACTTAAACATTTTGCCCAGTCTTTTCTTCAATGTGATCGCGTCAATTCCCATGCGATCGCGAAGCTCAAATAACACTGCCCCTAATTAACCTTACGCGATCGCATACCAGCCCACGTGTTCGCGATTCAATGCCACACAACCCCACGCGTTCGCATGCTCCCTCACGCGTTTGCGTAGAGCAAACGACTCAACCTTCACTCGCTCCCTTTTCTTCTACGCGAACGCGACAGTGGCCACGCGTTCGCAAAGAACAATGTCACACCCATACACGATCGTGGCCAACCTTGTACGATCGCATATCACAAAATAACGCAGCTCCCCGCTAAGCCTACGTGATCGCGAACACTTTCATGATATCGCATAGAAGGAAACCAGAAGCATTCACACCAGAAAATTTGCCAACCTTTAAGTCCAAGAATTGGTCCGTTAACCAACCGAAACACACCCGAGGCCCTCGAGACCTCAACCAAACATGCCAGCACATCCCATAACCTCATTCAAACTTATTTGAGCCTTCGAACCACATAAAACAACACCGAAACACCAAATCTACCTCGGACTTAAGCCTAAGAACTTAGAACTTCTAAATTCCACAAACAACGTCGAAACCTATCAAATCACCTACGAATGACCTGAAATTTTGCACACGTCACAAATGACGCTACGGACCTACTCCAATTTCCGAAATTCCATTCCGACCCCGATCGCTAATTTTCCACTGCCGACCAAAAATTGCCAAAAAAATCCAATTTCGCCAATTCATGCCTAATTCTACCATGCACCTCCTAATAACATTCCGAACACACTCCTAAGTTTCAATTCACCTAACGAAGCTATCCAAGCCAAAAAAAACCACATTCCAAGATTGTTTATCTATAAGTCAACTTCCGGTTGACTTTTCCAACTAATTCACCAACTTAGGAGATTAAGTGTCTCACTTATCTCAACAACCGCTCCGAACCCAAAAACCTAACACAACCTGATAGAGCTAAACAACACATAACAAGACAGAAAATAAGGGAAACGGGGCTAAACTCTCGGAATGACCGGCCGGGTCGTTACAGGATCCAAGAGCAATTCTATTATTGTTATCACTAGTGATATTGAATCTACATCCAAGACCACCAAGTCTCTCTCTATGACCTAGAATATTGAGTAGTCCATGTATTATGAAATTTTCTCTAAAGTTGTTTTTTCCTTATGGTGATGTTTTTCTTATAGTCTATGAAGTTGTCTACCCCTTATGTGATATTTTTATTGATCTTATTATATTTTGGTGATGTTATGAAATCACATATTAATGGAACTATATTATTATGTCTTTGAATTTTATTTTTTTTACCTTAAAGGATCGTTTGATGCATGTTAACAAAACAGTCCAATTACCTTCAAAAATACAATTGTTCGTCTGATGCCTAATGCAATGAAAGAACTACATATAGTATTTGTACAAATTAATTTATTCCACTAAAGGTGTTCAATTTTTTATCAAATTAAGAAAGCACATTAAACTTTTGAGACCAACCTTGGATAATAGGCAAAATGTATTGTCTTTCGGAGAAATATGTAAAAATCTTGAAGATAGTTGAGAAGAGAAGAAGTACTTATGAAGCAAACTTCACAAGTTCTTGTCAAAAGAAGAAATTTTTGAGAGATGAATCAAACTTATGGAAATGAAAGTTTGGTATAAGTATAAATGTGGAAAGTTCATCTAACATTCCAGACAATATCTAAAATCTGATGAATATCAGGGATCAATGTAGTAAAGTTTAAAAAAGGTGCAAAATGAATCTAACACTTATAACTACTTAACATCTAGTGAGTAGATGATAATACTTGACACTTAGAACTAAACTTTTCAATTAACATCCAACAATATAGACAAAACATTCAGTTCATAAGGGGATAAATAGTTTATTAATGATCAAACTGAATAATTTTCTAATATTTTCATCCCTACAAACATTCCAGCTAACAACACAGATAAAAAACACTTGCTCCATTGTCACCTTCAACCCTTACATCACTTTCATCTACAAACAAACTTGGAGATGGTTCTTCACTGTTAGCATTTTCTTCTTGGAATTCATTGAATGCTGCTATATCTTCATCAAATGATTTGAAAGCATAAAAGATGCTTCCTTTGAAACCTATAACCATAGAAGCACACTCGCACCAAGAGTTGTATAATCTGGGCCTCTTACTACGAAATACCACATACACTTTTGATGCCAATATATTCTCATCTTGACAACTTTTTCTGAACTCATTGAACGTTGCTATGGCTGCATCATATGATTTGAAAGTCTGGAAGATGCTACCCTTGACACCAGTAACTATAGGAGCACACTAACATCAAAAGTTGTATAATCTAGCCTCTTACCACGAAATACAACATCGACTTTCGAAGCATTATTCCTCTTCTCATCCCCTATTCCTTAATCTAAACTCTTAACACTAAAAGAAAGATAATAGGTGAAGAAGGAGAAAATAAAGATAGAAAAGAAATGGGGGCTGGAAAAGCTTCTTAGGTGCAGCACTATATATTTAAGAGTTTCGGGTTAGAATGTGACCAATGCAAAATGAGTATAGTAGTTTAAATGTATACTTATTTCCTATGGTGTACTATTTGTATATTTCATTGTATTTCGTTTGATATAGTATGTGTATATGTGCATTGAGTGCTTAATGGAAAAAGATGTAGCCATGCATGTGTATATGTGAAAGAGGCCTTGGTAAGGTAATACAATTAAGGCAATTAAAATAATGAGAGAGAGTTGTTTAAAAATTTTGAATTGAAATAAAAATTTGATAAGGGTAGATATGGAAAACGAAATTACCAAATTATCCATTATGCCCTAAATAAAACGTGCGAAGTTACACAATGTCCTCATGGGTCATTATTAGTGTAGTCAAATATATTTTCCGAACTTAAAATACTCAAGCTCTTCTAGATATGTTTTCTCGAAATTTTTGCTTTTATTAGAGTGGTATTAGAGCTCCATTCTGAAGATTACATATAGAATAGTTCCTTTTACGATTAATCGTATTTATTTATTTAATAGTTAAATTAAAATTTACCGTCATGAAATCCCTCGAGGACTTACAAAGAGAAACAATGAGAATCAAACTCACACGTATTGTCAAGGAAACTTACTCCCAAGGTATTTATTACTAAACGACAAATTTTAGCAGTATGCTAAAGTATTTCGAGTTTGAGCTGAACTCGAGGGCACTCATTTTATAAAAAATTTGAAGTTGGAATAGACTCCCTGCTATACTTCATATTTTAAATAATATATGATGAGGGAAAACATAAAGAAATAGAAAAGCAGATAGAATGCAACACTTTGACCCATTTCTTGAAATTTAGGAGGTTTCAAGGAATTGAAGAACAGACATTAAAATGTAGGAGTGTCTTTTTTACTTTATTGCGCGCTGGATCCTCTTGAATCTCAAGTGAATGTTTCACTCACAAAGTAACTTGTGAACATAATGGAAATCCATGAACTTAATCATTTTCACTCACTTCTCTTTTGATAATTTTGCCACTTTGAAATTAAATATAATATCCTTTTTTCCACTTTCAAACTTTTTACATCATTAGGAATATCATTTTAATCCTCTTGCATGGTGGGGTCAGCGTAGGGAGATTATTAGTATATAATCGTAGTTTTAGATCTTGTCAACATGGTGTGCCAACAATAGTTAAAGGGTTTGGATACCTCATCAGAAGGCCAAAGATTTTCTAATATAAGTAACTAATTCGTTGAGGGTAGCAAATACATTTATTCTACTTGAAGTGCTAAAACAACTATATTTCAAAATTTTCGTTCAAAATTGCTAGATTGTGTTGGGCTATACTCTTAATATAGTGTGATATTGTTCGTTTTAGGTCAAGACGTATAATTTTTCTCAAAAAACCTCACATCATTAAGAGATCCTTACACCTTATATGGAGACTTCTAATATTTTTAGCTCCTAATTGGGTCTTTGTTCGTACACCTAACAATTTTCCCTCGAACTAAGTTCCACGCGTGGCCCACTACCACGATCCACGGGTCTCCCCTCAAACCAATTCCACATGGTCAATTACCACTATTCACGGGTCAATTTTCAATATTAATTGTGTGTCACCCACTTGTTAGAGTATTTACGGCAACTGAAGCCCGCAAATAGCTTCTTTTTTATGTGGGAGTCTCCAAGCTCGTAAGGGTAAGCAAATCGAGTCCTGTTTCATCACTCTGTCATCACCATACTCGTTTCACTGAACATGGGCTTTGATACCAGTCATTGGGCTAAAACGATACAATGATACTCTTAACATGGTGTGATATTATCCGTATTGGGCCAAACCAGTACGATTTTTCTGACAAGACCTCACATCGTTAAGAGATCCCTACATCCTATACGTATGCATTATTGATATAGAACTTTGTTATCACATAACAGATTGTTTAGCTTGTTGTGTTGAGCTCAGCAGTATATATTCTGATAGATTTCCCAAAATAATGTCAATAAAAATCCGTACAAGTAACATTTTTCTCTTTCCTTAATTAATTTCCTTTGAGGGGTTGGGGTGTTTCTCTTAAACAATCTCAATTGCTTTGTGGTTTTGTTTTAGCTGCATGCAGACATAAGAATGCATATTCGTTTGACATTTTGAACCGGCGGCGGAGCCAGGATTTTTATTAAAGAAAGTTAAAATTTAATAAAATAAATTCATCAAGAAATCAAGAGATGTCATTATATAATATATATATATATATATATATATATATTTTAATTATCGAGCTAAACAGTGTAATTTTCCGATAAAGTGATGTTATTGTGGCTCCGCAACTGTTTTGAACCCCACTAATCATATAAATTATACCACAATTGTCAATAAACGTGTACTGCATTTTTCCGTTTTCCCTTCCTTTGTAATCAGTGTTGCCAAACGATGGATAAATAAATAGAATGATAAACGTGAGAAAAAGAATGAAGACACTTTCAGCCAATTTGTTTTGTTTTTCTTTTGTTTTGCAATAATCTTAAATTTTTCCTTTAGGGCATGCTTTTTCCACTCCTACTAGTTGTTTAGTTTTTTTTTTTTTTTTTTTTTTTTTTTTTTTTTTTTTTTTTTTAATGTAGACGGCTAGGGAAAAAACTGCAGTTTGAAAATGACTTGGTCATGATTTAGGAGTTCAATTAACTATATATTTTTAGTCTATGTGAGTGCTTTTGCTTGTACACTTATTGTATAAACTATAAAGTTTGAGGTCATTACATTATTTGATGGAGACAACAGGATTTCCTTAATACAACTTAATTTCATCAAATTTATATGAGTAGTGAACTGGAGGAGGCAAAAGCCAAAATACGAGTTTGATGAACCAGTAACTTTTGTTATATCAGTATATTTGTGTAAAAATTTATAAATATATATAAATATTAAGTTTAGAATTTAATCATTAATATTTGAAATCGTTATTTTAAAATTCAAAACTCATAAATTTGAAATTCTGACTTTGTCTCTGTAAGTGAACAACTCAACATGTATGTATAGATATTTTTAGTTGATTGTTGACCAATGGAAACAATTGCAGTGAATAACTCCGCTAAGTTAAAGTAATTGAGTTGAGTTAAGGATCACGATAAAGGTAAAGAAAAAAAAAGATATGAGGCTCAATAATAAATTAATGGTGTTTAATCCTCTTAGATAGAGGTGAGCAGATCAAGTGGATTGATCCTGAATTCCTGACAACACCATGTCCTGAAGTATATAATATTATCTTAATTAGTATGAGCAACCACTAAGATCCATTTTCTTGAGACTCACAACAATTTATATGAAATTATTTGAATAGAATGGATTTTATTTATTTATTTTTTGTTTAAGCTTGTAGCGTTTTACGTTCTTCGAAGTTGCATATATTGTCCAGATATAGTAATAGTGTATGGGGTAAAATTGGTCCATACATGTGGTCGAATGGTAGCATAACATGTTGAACTGAAGGTAAGAAGAAGTCAAGTCAGACAACGACCAATACCATATACAATAAATGTAATCGACACCGGATAAATCCCGAAGGGCGCATCTTTAATGGGAAGAGATCAAGGGTTTGCCATCGGATAGCATTTAATAAGGGAATATTTTCTAACGTTAAATGATCGCGTTGCAGAGAATATTTGTATTCATGGTCTGCCGTTACATATTCATCAATGACTATTTTATTATCATTTAAAAGTAACTTGATCCTAGGATCTTGTTTCCGTAGGTAAAACTATAAATAAAAGGCTCAACAGCTATCGTAACGACACAAAATTCTTTACATATATTGTATTTTACTTTTGCTCGCAATTAAATTTTAATTGCTCTTATCATTGCTTTCACTTTTGTCCTCGAAGGCATTGCGCTCGGAGCCAGGCTTGTCATCTTCTTCAATTTCAATCGCTAAATCTGATTTTTAATCATATTTCTTTATCATTTTGTGGAACAAATCAAAACCTTGTCTATAAACCACGTAACAAATTTAACTTTACTATTTTACGGGTAAACGGTTTAGCGACCACCGTGGGGCTTAGACAGTTGCGTAATTGCTTTGGTCCTTACGTTTATTACAAACATGTTTTGATTCGTTCCTTAGCAAAAAAAAAAGGATATGGCAGTTAATAATGTCAACATCACACACAACGTAGAGGGGCACAAAGAATTGTCACAACATGATGATTCAATTAGCGACACCTGTAACAAAGGTGATGAAACAAACTCGGTTCGTGAAGGACGGTACCCTCAGTATGTGCGGGAGCAACTTCCCAATGATGCGGGGGAGGAATATGTTGTGGAAACAGTAAAGATCTTAAGAGAACAGCAAAAAGCAATCATGAAACACCTCTAAAAGAAGAATCGGGGTGATGACGGAGTTGAAACAAGCTTTGTCAGGCTCCTCCAGTAACACAAATGAAAGGGGCCCTGCTCCTCCCAGTGCTCCTACAAACCAAGCGGCTTAGAGGGTCGACAACCACACCCCAAGAGGCGAGGATGGCTTCGACGAAGTCGGAGGGACCTGTAGCGGATCTGGAAACAACAACGGGAATGATCCCTTCAAAACTGATCTCATGAGGTTTGTGAGGAAAATGAAAGAACGAATGGATCAAAATGCAAAAGAGTTTCACGCTCGGATGGATCGGATTTTCGGCTTACCATCAATACCAAAAGACCCAGATTCGAAAAAATACACATAATTTTTGTTGAAACCGAGCGCAACACCAGAGTTAATTCTGAAAAAGTTCAAAATGTCGGACATACCAAAATACGATGGGACTTCGGACCCACAGGAGAACATGACAACCTATACCACGGCTGTGAAAGGGATGATTTGGAAAATTATGAGATTAAATTGGTCTTTTTCAAGAAGTTTGGTGAAATCCTCACAAAGGGGGCCCTGACATGGTATTCACTCTTACCCGAGCATTCAATTGACTCTTTGATATGCTTGCAGATTCATTCATTAAGGCTCATGCCGAGGCAAGGAAGGTCCAAGCCAAGAATGCAGACATATTCAGAATTGCACAAAGTGAGTCTGAATTGCTGTGAGAATTATTGATCTGGTTCCGAAAAGAGAAGATGTTGTTACCGTTGTACCAGATGAGTGGGCAGCGGAGCCGTTCACAAAGAGTTTGAATCTACGAAGCTCTGACGCCTCCCAAAAGTTGAAGGAAAGCCTCCTCGAATTCCAAGCAACCACATCGGTGGATGTCCATAACTGTTATGAGTCAAAAATAAGGATAGGGGACGATCATCTTGGGTTCCCGGTATCAACTAAGGGATGCCATCGAGACAAAAACCAGGATAAAGTTAAAAGCGACTTTGATGCAGATCGGCGGTCTTCTAAAGGTCATATTTTTCGTATGAAAGAACCAAAGGTCAGAACAACAAAGGATTTCGGTCTTCGGATAGGTTTTCTCCTGATAGAAGAATCGATTGGGGACGTAGTAGCTGATCATTACAATAGAAGGAGATACCAGGGGCCCGAGACCCCCTACATCCTAGGTTATCATATTACAACGTCAACATCGACTTATGAGAGTTGGTATCAGTGATGAATAACATCAAAGAATCATGGTTCCCAAAGCCAATTTAGTTTAATCCTAGCCAGAGGGATCCCAATTTGTGGTGTGAATATCATGGGACTCACGGCCATAGAACTAGGGATTGTCGGCATCTACGTGAAGATGTCACGACATTGTTAAAGAATGGCCATGATAATAGGCTGAATTCACATAGTTTAGCGTATATTTATACTCTAACTTAATGATGTTTCACGGTCTTAAGTGTGTTAAATGATGATAAATTGGCTCTAATGGTGATTTTTGTGTTTCACAGGAGTATAATAAGCTATTGAGGACTTATGACGGTGATCCGGGCGAATTTGAAGAATAACAGGCCATGGGGTAATTTCGAGGTGATATGAAGGTTGGAGATTTAACGAGACAGTGAAGAACCCCATTAACGCGGGCTGTAGCGCGACCTTAGCACGCCCGCGCTAGTCCAGCTTTCCGGAGGCAGGTGTACAACCCAACTAGTGCGGGCATTAGCGCGTGACTAGCACGCCCGCGCTAGTCTAGACGGGAAAAATAATTCGAAAGGGGTATTTTTGAAAGTTCAGGGCCAATCCACTTAACCTATAAAAGTTTCAATTCGCCCAAAGGAGTAGATAATCAATGTTTAGAGTTTAGAACAAGAAAAGCAAGGGCAAGAGGCAAGGAGGCAATTGGGCATCAATCCATATCTCCTTCTTTTGTGCTTTTACCTTTGCTTATGAATTCTTTTGTAGTTTTTATCATTATTATGAGTAGCTAACTTTTCTAATCTAAGGTTTTGGTGGAACCTTTTGGGGGATGACTTTTTATTGTGATATTAATATAGTTTTGGTTANAGACGAAAGTCATAACCGAGGGTTTAGAGGTTGGATTAGAGATAACAATACCTCGGGTGCAATCTAAAGTGAACTGTAATGCAATCTATCTAGCGTAACTTGACAGAGTACGTCTAGTAAATTATCATAATTACTTGAGAGAGATTTATGGTAGCTGTAGTGTTCATAATTGATAGAGACAACTAAATCAAAACTATATGAAGTTCACCAACGGGGGAAACCATAACCTTAGACCTTTAATCCAACTGTTTACATCGTATTGTTAGTTGATCTTAAGTTTATTATTTCTGTTCATATGTAGTAGTAGAAACAACACAAAGTGATATACACAACGTTTGAGAAAGTTGACTATTGAGAATCTAGTAATCTAAAGACGACATTTGATACGTTAATTCTCTGTGGGATTCGACTCTGGGAAAAATACCCGGATTATATTTGCAACGCCCGCTTAGTCTTTTAATAGACATAGTTGAGCATGATCAAATTTTGGCGCCATTGTCGAGGAGTTAACGGTATTATCAAGTGTAGTTGAAGGAAAATTCTTAAGTGTAGTCGATTTTCTTTGATTTCATACATATATTGTAGCTGTAGGTGTACATAGTTCTAGGTTTCAAGTTTGATTTTTTTTAGTATTTGATTTTTATTTTCCTTATTTTAGTTGTATTTGTTAATTTGAAAAACATGGAATCATGGAATTATGAGAGTTTGGATGTTGGTAATTCTACTTTTGATCCTCGTTATGCATATTATGGAGGAAACCACCCAATGCAAAATTATCAAAATATTTCCGAGAGCGAGTTAGGTGCACCAACTCAATCGTATGTATGGAATGTGTGTGATATGTGTGGTGGTCAATATGGTCACTTTAATGGTTGTGCTTATATTTCTTATCTTCCCCCAACCCCTTACTTTGATGGTTCTTCTTTTTCTTGTGAAGTTAATAGGAACAAAGAACCCAACTATGAGGACCTGAAAGAGATCGAGGATATGCTAAAGTGTCTTACGGAACAATATGATGAGATACAACTACGGGTACAAAGGCAAGAGGCAAATATTCACAACTTGGAGGCTCAAGCGAACAAAGTAATTGAACCTTGTAAAGAGCAACAAGTTGACATTGTGGATAGTAGCCAATATGAGTATGAATTGGCTGCATAAATTGCCATTATAATGGAGGATTTAAAAAAATACGAGGATGAGCTGGAGTAGAAGGCCAGAGTAGAAAACCAACAATCAATCGAACTAGATTTTGAGGATGCCAATGTCATAGAAGAGATACTAGAGTCAACCAAGGATATTGGGGATACATATTTAGTTGACTCTAGTGTCATTAGTGTTAAGGATGTTGATAATCCCAATGTTTATGTAGTTGAGTGCATTGGTCAACACTCCAAGCACTTTTCCACATTGTGTTTGGATGATGATATGGAAATAGAGTCGTCCGAGCCACTTGAAGAGTCAAGGATAAGGAACAAGATGCCTACATTCTGGAATTCTTCGTGCCAGAAAGTCGGAAATACACATCTCATCCAAAGGCCAAGAAGTGCAGAATACTACATTATTTTATTGGGCCAGTCAAATTCGTTCTACCACCCCAGGAGCATGATCACAGAGCAGAATCAAAACTTGGGGTCCAATTCATAAGTTCGAAGTGAAGGCAGAAAGTGATTCACGTCGTGCCGCGAAGTTAAATCAAGCGCTTGTTGGGAGGCAACCAAGCTTTACTGCTTTCTTTTTTTAATTATTATTATTATTTTATTATATTATTTTTGTAGTGTCGATTTTTTGATTTTTTTAGGAGCATGGAACGCAAATCCACTGGAAGGATGCAAAATCAAACCAGATGGTTGGAACTAAGTGTGAGGTACCCGCACGAAGGACCAGGCCTGGAGAAGTATGAGTACCCCATGAGATGCTATTTCTTCGGCCTTTGGCCTACCAGGGAGTTTCTTTTACCCGCTTGTATGTATGGGTGTGCGTTGGGGACAATGCACAATTTTAAGTGTGGAGTGAGGAGATTGTCTGGGTGACTTTCTATGTTATTTTAGTTGTGTTAGTTTAATTGAATAATTTTTTTTAAGAAAATATTGGACTTTTCCCGACGATGGATCTATTAGACAATTATCTTGAGGGATTTAAGTCTAAAAAAACACCAAAAAGATTTTTTATTTTTTATTTTTTAGGTAGTGTAGTAACTCCCCCTTGATTTTTCTTTTGACCGCGTTCTTTTTCAAGGGTTTAGCTTGAACCGGGTATAGCTAGCTTCTTCTTTTATTTTTAGTTGTTAGGAATCCTTTGGGCAAGGTGCTGAATGATAAAATGCATACCTTGGTGTGTACACCCGAACACTAAAGAACCTAGAGTGTGACGCTTAGGCTCATTGGTTGACTCTTGTAGAATGCCTTAATTTTGCATACTGTAACAGACTTGATTGCTCAATGGAGTGTCTTGAGGAACCAATTTGGAGTGAATTATGTGTCATGTGTGTGTAAGGTATTTTACATTGTACTCTATGTCCACATTTGATACCTAAAACTTGCCCCGTGTGTTTGCAAAGCGAAATAGTAGTTTGTTCAGTCTTAGAAGTGATATAGGCATTTCTTCGTTAAGCCAGACATAAATATGTATCCACCTTATTGCAATTCACCATAGTAACCCCTTTGAGCTTATAAGCCTGTTTTGTTGGCAACCACATTACAAACCATACCCAATTTTTTGAATAGCCTGACTGTTTGAACCCTATACCTCCTATAAGCACTTGAATTGTAGAGAACATGTAAAAGTCTAAGTGTGGGGTGGTGGTCTGGTTTTTGAGTGGAATCAACAAAATAGGAAGATGGTGCGAAGCATAAAAGAACGAACACCGATGAAAAAATAAATAAATAAATAAATACAGGAAGAAAGAAGGACAATGAATAAATACAGTCCTTGATGGGTGGTGAGTTGAAGAAAAAATGCACCTAATGAAATGTTGGGGGTAAATTAAAAAGGGTGGTGGAAATTTGGCCAAACATAAGAACGGGCTGAAAGCTACAGTAGTTGTATTAAAAGTGCTTAGGGAGGTTAGTCACTATATCTAAAGATATCCTACTCGTCCCTTAGCCTACACTACAACCAAATGAAGACCTAATTGATCTTAGACTGAATGGATTCGATTAGTAGGGTATTACACTACGGGTAAGCCTATGGTGTATTTTTGTGGCATATGAATGTTCTTTTTGAGAGTGAGTGAATTCTTTCGATTTAAAGTTCCTTTTGCTCTTACTATTATATTTTGTGGAACTACTCTCAATTGTGTGAAGTGAGGGCACGTGCTTTATGAAAAAGAGGTAAGTCTTGACCTCCTTGTAGAGTATCTCGAGGAAGTAAGAGTATGGCTTGGCATTTGAGAGTAGCCGCTTGAGGCATAGATGTTACACTGCTAGGTTTAATGCTTGTAAAATGTTGTGGTGTGACACCGTAGGGAAGTGTTTTATGCAAAGAAACCTTGTAGGATGTAGTGGATTGCTCGAGGACTAACAATGATTTAAGTGTGGGGTGTTGATAATAGGTTGAATTCACATAGTTTAGCGTATATTTATATTCTAACTTAATGATGCTTCACGGTCTTAAGTGTGTTAAATGATGATAAATTGGCTCTAATGGTAATTTTGTGTTTCACAGGAGTACAATAAGCTATCGAGGGCTTATGACGGTGATCCGGGCGAAGTTGAAGAATAACAGGCCATGGGGTAATTTCGGGTTGATTTGAAGGCTGGAGAACAACGAGGCAATGAAGAACCCCATTCGAGCAGGCTATAGCGCGACATTAGTGCACCCACGCAATCCAGATTTCTGGAGGCAGTATATAACCCAACTAGCGCAGGCATTAGCGCGTGACTAGCGCCCCCGTGCTAGTCCAGACGGGAAAAATAATTCAAAAAGGGGTATTTTTGAAAGTTCGGGGCCAATATACTTCACCTATAAAAGGTTCAATTCGCCCAAAAGAGTATATAATCAAGGTTTAGAGTTTAGAACAAGAAAATCAAGGGCAAGAGGCAAGGAGGCAATTGGGCATCAATCCATATCTCCTTCTTTTGTGCTTTTACCTTTGCTTATGAATTCTTTTGTAATTTTTATCATTATTATGAGTAGATAACTTTTCTAATCTAAGGTTTTGGTGGAACCCATTGAGAGGTGACTTTATTGTAATATTAATATAGTTTTGGTTGATTGTTAATCTCTATTTGTTCAACTACGTTCTTGTTGTAGTTGATTGAAGGGCCCTCAATTAGCTGTGCCTATTTATTATGTATCTACTTGAGAGAGATTGAATATTTAGGTAGTTGTTTAAACAACACCATTCCCGGAGTATAGGNTAGAGACAACTAAATCAAAACTATAGGAAGTATACAAGAAGGAAGTTCACCAATGGGGGAAACCATAACCTTAGACCTTTAATCCAATTTTTTACATCTTATTGTTAGTTAATCTTAAGTTTATTATTTCTGTTCAGTTGTAGTAGTAGAAACAACACAAAGTGATATACAAAACGTTTGATAAAGTTGACTATTGAGAATCTAGTAATCTAAAGACGACATTTGATACGTTAATTCCCTGTGGGATTCGACTCTGAGCAAAATACCCGGATTATATTTGCAACGCCCGCTTAGTCTTTTAATAGACATAGTTGAGAGTGATTAGTCCATCTCAGGGAATTCTTAAGTGACCGAGCCAAGAACAACTATGGTCGAAGCCGGGACAATGTCGAGCCCTCGAAGGTAGCGGAGGGCTCTCCTCGGTTGACTATAAACATGATTTTTAGAGGGAATGAAGTTAATGGTGTGACCTTATCAGCGGTCATAAAAACAAAGATATCAATGATTCACAACAAGAGACTCTGGGAGGTTGCGGAAGATTATATCACCTTCACGGAGGAAGATGCTGATGGACTCCTCCTACCACTCGGCGATGCTTTTGTAATCTCTATCAATGTTTTAGATTTCAATATTAAACGTGTTTTGGTTGACCCAGGAAGCTCAGCCAACTTCATCTAATGGAGAGTGCTGGAGCAAGCAAAGCTGACTGAAAGCATCATTCCGACAACAAAAACTCTTAGTCGAATTCAACTTGACAAGATAATTGTCGAAGGATTGACCAAAAAAACTCTATTCGAAGTGGTAGACGGTGATATGGATTATAATTTAATCCTCGAAAGGCTGTGGATACACAAGATGAAGGTTGTGCCATCAACGTATCATCAACTGTAGAAATTACCAACCCCAAAAGGAATCAAGCAGATAAGAGGAGATCAACTGGATGTAAGGGAGATGAATGCGGTAACTATTTCCAGCAGCAAGGGGAAGGAGCCCACCAAATAGCAATTACAGGAACCAATGCCATCTACCTTTCCGAACGAAGACGATAAAGGTGGGGAGTCGTCGGAATCCCACCAGGTGCCGAGATATTTTCAGGTAACAGAGGAGAAACACGCGACCAAGTCCACTGTAGAAGAACTTGAGTAATTGGCCCTATTTGAAGAGTTTTGGAAAGAAAGTTTCACTTGGGAACAGGAATCAATACCAAACTCATGCTAGAATTTATAATTTTTCTTAAAATTAACGCAGATTTCTTTGCATGGTAACACTCGGATATGAAAAATATCCGCTTAGAAGTGTATGTGCACAAGCTAAGCCTAGATTCGAATTTCCCATCGGTAAGGTAAAAGAAACGCCTGATAGCAGAGGTTAGGAACATGTTTGTTAAAGATGCGATAACCTGATTACTCAATAATGATTCCATCCGAGAGGTAAAATATTCAAAATGGATAGCCAATGTAGTTATAGTACCAAAAAAGAACAAGAAGTTTAGAAAGTGCACAGATTATAAGGATTTAAATAAGGCGTGCCTGAAAGACTCGTTTCCATTGCCAAACATTGATCAAATGATTAATTCTAAGGTCGGACACGAGTTAATGAGTTTCATTAAAACTTACTCCGGGTACAATAAAATCAAGATGAACCCGAAGGATCAGGAAAAAACTTCTTTCATAACGAACTTTGGCACATATTTCCATAATGTGATGCCATTTGGGCATAAGAACGCCGGAGCCACTTATCGGAGGCTCGTTAATAAAATGTTTGAAAAATAGATAAGCAAAACAATGGAGGTATACATTGATGACATGTTAGTCAAGTCTTAGAATGCATGAGATCATTTGAAACAGCTCCAAGAAACTTCTGATATCTTGAGGAAGCATAACATGAAACTCAACCCAGAAAAATGTGCATTCGGGGTTGGTTCCGGAAAATTCTTGGGGTTCCTGGTCTCGCAAAGAGGGATCAAGGTAAATTTCGACAAAATCAAAGTTATTGAGGACATTCCAGACCAATTGAAAAATTTAAAAGCGGTACAAAGGATGATGGAAGTTTGGTGGCTCTAGGTAGATTCATCCCGAGATCCTCTGAAAAGTACCATCACTTCTTTACACTTATGAAAAAGAACAATTTCAAACGGTCTCCGGAATGTCAACAGGCCTTGAAAGACCTAAAAAGTACCTATCAAGCCCCCCGTTACTGTCAAAATCGGTGGAAGACCAGCAGTTTCAATATATTTAGCGGTCTCGGAAGTAACATTAAGTGCTTTTTTAGTTCGAAAGGAAGAACGTATGAAATTTCCTATTTATTACGTTAGCAAACTATTATCAGGAGCGGAAAATCGCTATCTGCACCTCAAAAAGATGGCCTTAGCTCTCGTATTCGCCTCCCGAAGGATTAGACCTTATTCTTAATGCCACCCGATAGCCGTCGTGACAACCTTTACCTTATGTAATGTACTTCACAAGCCTGAGTTTTCAGGACGTTTCGCTAAATGGGCATTCAAAATTAGTGAATTCGAAATTGAGTACAAACCCAGGACTGCGATCAAGTCATAAGTTCTGGCCGACTTTGTGGCCGATTTCAGTCCCGGGGTAATGCCCATAGCTGCTAAGGAATCAGTGTTGCTGTCAGAAACGACATTACGGGTTTGAACCTTGTATAGAGCTTCCAACATAAAAAGTTCCGGACTTGGGATAGTTCTAGTCACGCCTTCGGGAGAAACTCTGAGGCAGGCCATTAAGACTGTTCCATCAACTAACAATGAAGCCAAGTATGAGGCTTTGGTTACAGGACTTGAGCTAGCCCGGGTACTCGGCCCCGAGGTCATCAAGATATAGTGTGATTCCCAACTGGTAGTAAACCAAGTATACGGAATTTCTTTCACAAAGTAAGAGAGCATGCAACAGTATGTGAACAAGGTTAGGGCATTGCTCACACGATTCAGTGAATGGTTGATCGTACACATTCCAAGAGAAGAAAATATGGAAGCAAATGCATTGGCCAATTTGGGATCATCTACGGAGATAAAAAATCTGACTCTGGTATTGTCGCTCAATTTCTACATTCGGTATTGGATCTAGATGGTTACTGCGAAGTCAATTCAACCAACCTAGTTTTGGACTAGAGGAATGATTTCATCAAATATCTTCGGCATGGAAATTTACCAGAAGAACCGAAGTCGTCCTGGGCACTACGAACCAAAGAAGTTTGTTACTGCCTCATGGATGGGAAATTATATAGAAGATCATACCAAGGACCATTGGTCCAATTTCTGGGAGCCTTGGAGGCGGAGTACGTGGTGAGAGAAATACATGAAGGAATTTGAGCGAACTATTCCGTTGCAGATTTGTTAGTTCTCAAGTTGGTTAGGGTAGGTTACTATTGGCCCCGAATGGAGCAGACATTCATTTAGAAGTGCGATAAATGTCAACGCTGTGCACAGTTGGTACATCAACCAGCAAAACTTTTTCATTCGGTATTGTCCCCGTGGTCATTCATGAAATGGGGAATGGACATAGTCGGTCCTCTGCCACCGTGCCCTGGAAAGGTAAGATTTATTTTGATTTTAACTTACTACTTTACTAAATGGGTTGAGGCAGGTCTTTACCAGAAGATCGGTGAGCGCGAAGTGGATGACTTCATATGGGACCACATAATTTGCCTATTCGGAATACTGAAAGAGATTGCTCGTGACAGCGGGCCGCAGTTTATAGGCTTAAAAGTCACAAAATTTTGGGAGATTTAAAAATCAAGAGGATTACATCTTCTCCGTACCATCCAAGTGCTAACGGAAAACGGAATTAACAAATAAGGTGATTATCCAGAACCTTAACAAGAAGCTATAAGCTGCTAAAGAAAATGGCCTGAAGAGCTACCAGGTGTACTATAGGCATACCGGACAATGACGAAGTCGAGCACGGGCGTAACAACTTTCTCTCTCGTATATGGCGCAGAAGCTCTGACACCAGTAGAAGTAAGGTAACCAACTTTAAGGTTTTCCTGATCAAATGAAGAAGCAAATAATGAAGCGTTGCTGGTGAGGCTGACTTGCTAGACAAACACAAGGACTTGGCCTACGTGAGGATGGTGGCTCAAAAGTAAATGATGGAACGATATTATAATCGGATGGTCAGTCTCCGCTACTTCAAAGTAGGAGACTAGGTTTTGATAAAGGTGACTCAGATCACTCGGGAAGTCAACACTGAGAAGCTAGGTCAAACATGGGAAGGTCCTTACCGGGGTTCAGCAATTACAGGTAAAGGGTCGTACGAGTTGGAGAATCAAGATGGAGTCAAGTTGCCTAGAAATTGGAACATGACTCACCTCAAAAAGTATTATTGCTTACGGATGCTACCAATACTGAAAGTATGTGTTGCACTCTTATTCCCTTCAACGAGTTTTTGTCCCAATCAGATTTTTCTGGCAAGGTTTTTAATGAAGCAGCAACAGAAAGCATACTATGAAGGGAGCGTCATCGACAAAAGGAAAGACCTCTAGACACTAAGGCACCAATATTTTCACATTCATGACAAATGGCTTTATGGATGGTTAAATAATATTTGGTTTGGTCGTAATCTTTGCCTTCCATGACAAAAGTAGGACTATTTAACCATTCATAAGTCGACCGGTGAAGCAAGACTTACAGTGTTCGAATTCGCATGCTTCACATTCTAACACTAGGGGAATAATATCTGATACGGTATCAAGAATGCCACGAAAGTCGGACTACGAGAATCGGGATCAGTGTTTCATCAAGACCGGAGACTACATGATCAGCCCCATAGAAATAAGTAGTATAAGTTAGCCACATGTATCAGCAGTTTTTTTACTATAGCAAATGAATGCTTCTGTACTTTAAAAGATAGAAGGAAGAAAATAAAAGTTCTTTTATTTTTATCTTATTTTTTGTCCAAATAATGAGTTGATTTTATCATTTGAAAGCTAACAATAACCTCAATGCTTGGGCCGGAATGAATAGGAGACGTCCTCTTCAAGAGAACCATAAACATAAAAGGGCCCTCTATTATGAAACTCTCATAGTAAAGGGTTGATTCCGGCAGAATTTATGCCCGGAATCAAAAGCTGTCGGATGAAAATATACTTGAAGCTTTAATCAATTCATCGAAAAAGAAATATAGTTTGCACAACACTTAGGCGAAAAAATCTTTATTTATTAAAGTTCCAAACTCGGTGAAAAAATATTTAAAAAAAGAATTAAAACGGCATTGTCGTCGGAACACGAAGGGAGAGATGGGTCTACATTTCCCCCGGTGGAGGGAGGCGAATCTACTACCGGTTTGCGGCCTGGACCTTCGCCTTCATTTTATTCAATCTCTCTTTCGGTTCCCGAGTACTCGGAACCGATACTCGAAGAGACAGTAGCAGCTCATCGAGCAGGAAGATTTTCATGAGCAGTTTGCTCCAGTTCTCGGGCCTTGACGATGCAATCATCAATATTGAGGATACCCGCTTTGGCCTCTTCCAAGGTTTTCCTCCTCATATGATATATAGCATAAGTTTTCTCAAATACGAGGGAATCCTTTTGATACAGGAGTTTTCTTTGAGTCTATCAATTTTGTCCTGAAGGCCGTCCCTTTCGGATCTCATGGCGGTGAGGCGAGAATCAATCTAAATAGTTCTTCAGTTTTGGAGCTCAACCCTGCCTTCAAGTTATTTATTTGATCCTACAAGGTAGACTCACGCTCGACAACAACAAGCACAACATCATGTAACTCGCCCCACTTAGCCTTCGCCTCTTGAAGCTTTTTTGTGAAATTGAGTAGCTTCTTGACTGTGGGCCATTTTATCTTGCTCGCTTTACTGCAACGGAACCTCGACTCGCCATCTCAGAAGCTTTTTCCTCCAATACCTGGAGTTGAGCAACGAGTTGGTTTCTCTCGGCGAAAAGTTGATCCCGCTCGGAAGCGATTTCTTGCTTGTCAAGAATCAACCTTTGTAGGCTTTCAGAAGCAAGAAAGTTGGTCTGTAAAAAATAATATCAAAGTTAGGATTTCCATTGCAATAGATGAACATAGAAGAAGATATGAGGAAACTAGCACGGTACATGCACTATACTGTGCATGGCATTCTTTATCAGGGACTCCCCGGAAAGGGAGTGCATTTTATTCCAATCTTTTTTCGAAGCCAATGACTTCAGGTAATTCGCAAGCTCCACTGGCTTAGACAAAAGATGGCACCCTTTCGAAATCGAAGAAGTGACTTTTCTCCTCCCTGTAGGATCTGGGGAAGAGGTTGAATAATTGTGCCCCAAATTCCCCTGGTTGGGAGGCCGAGCAGGAGAAGCACCCCTTTCTTGCTCAGACGATACCAGTGGAGGAGTGGTAGTTATTTTCTGTAGCTAAGGAGCAGCTGGTGTCGATGGGCGTGAAACCATTGGTGTAGAAAGTGAGGAAGCGGAGGTGGCAGAAGAAGTGTTGATTGTTATTGGCTCAGTGGTCGGAGGTTAAAAAGGCCCTGGGTCTGAACCCCCTGGACCAGAGGCAACAAAGGGGGTTGGGCAACGAGAATCAGTCTTCTCGATCAAGCTTAACTCACCCTAAAGCGTGTCAACTTCATCTGACGTTGGGTTTTGAAGCTCTCCCGCTTGAGCATTCGGTTGAGCTGGTGAATATCCATTCCTCCTTTGAGGGGGAGCCTCTTCATCATTGGCTTCCCCTTCATTAACAAGGACCACCACAGCTGGCTCGGTTATTTCTTTACTTCTTATTTTGAGTCCCAGCCGAGGAAGAGCGTCGTATTTTGGGTTGCTTGTTCTCGGGCTAGGGACTTCGAGAGGAGGCACCCTCACCGGAAGCAGATCTGAGAGCTCTGCTTCGGGCAATAGTGCCTTGCAACACCCTTCTAGGCTCCTCGAGGCCCTCTAAAATGTTGATTTCAGGGCAAACAACAGAGCCCTGCAGAAGTCCTGTATCAAGCAAAAAACGGAGTTAGCTACCTTTTCATGAAATTACCTGTGTTCGTACAAAGACAAACAAGGACTTGGTTTACCATAAGTTTTGGCCTTTCACCCATATTTAAGGGTCATTTCCTTCCACCGGAGGAATTCTGGTATTGTGATTTCCAGAATCTTTTGAACCCATTGGTCCAGGCCTTGAACCCATGGTGGTTCTTATCGAGTAGCTGGGACAAAAGAAACAAGAATATCAACAACAACAAAAAATATTTTTTCCACGAATGAAGGAAATGAATAATCGAAAACTTATGAAAGAGATTCCACGACTCAGGAAAGGACGGAGTTGTGGTCGAGATGATGTCCCTAGTAGAAATGATGATGAATCGATCAATCCACCCACGATTGTTGTCATCATCCATGCCGGAGAAAAGAGCGTGGTGGGCACATTTTCTGAAGTTTATTACTCCCCCACGGAAAACTTTGGGAGAGTAAAGATTCATCATGTGTGTAAGGGTTAGGGTTTTCCCGGTATCCGTGCACAGTTGGCGAAGACAAGCCACTGTTTGTCATATAGATGGGCCTACTTGTTCTAAGCAGACCTCGTACCAGTGGAAAAACTCCAAAATTATGGGGTCGAACCCTTCATTCGACCCCAAAAAAAGGGACCCAAGGTAAAGGGATACGTGTAGACATACGTAAAATCCACCCTGGTGAAGGTAACCTGCTCTATCATAACCGGGGCGAGGATTTCAAGATTAGGGCAGTTGCAGTTCTCCTTCACAGTTGGGATACTTGAAGGGCGAATAGAGGAAGGATACCTACTAACAGGCCAAGTTCGTGAAGATGCAGAAGTGGCCTTCTCTTGAAAGTCATAAGCAATGCTGAGATGATGTGGTATGATGGCTCTTACATTGGGAGGTTTAGAATCGACATCAACTTCTTTATCCTTGTTTTTCTTTAGGTCTCCACCGAAGAGAAGTCAAGTGCTTCCAAAGGATGCAGTAAAAAAAGTAATAGTAATAAAGGATCGGTAACACTTTTGCTGAGAGAGTTGCAGAAGATGGAAAACTATTTAAGCAGATGCAAAGAGAAAGAAAGACGTATGATAATTTTTGGAGTAAAGAAGTAAGAATAATAAGTAGAAGGGGAGTTGTAGACGACAAAAATCGTGGTCATGATTACCTCGAAAACCGACAAAAATATTTGCTGAATCGTGGGCAACAGGTGTTCGGAGTATTAAGTGCGAGAAGACGTGCGTCCTTTAAAGCATCAGAGACTGTTCAGGAACTTTCTCGCCAAGAAAGGAATCTTCACCAACTTCTTGGTGACACTAGAAAGTAGGGGAACTATCTGTATGGGGTAAAACTGGTTTATAACAGATGTTCGAATGATAGCACGACACATAGAACCGAAGGTAAGAAACAGGCAATTCAGGCAACGACCAATACCAGTAACAACGAATGTAATCGACACCGGGTAAATCCCGAGGGGAGCATCTTTAACGAGAGGAGATCAAGGGTTTGCCATCGGATAACATTCAATAAGGGAATATTCTCCAACATTAAAAGAGCGACTATTGCAGAGGATATTTGCATTCATGGTCTGCCGTTACATATTCATCAATGACTCTTTTATTATCATTTAAGAGGAGCTTGATCCTAGTATCTTGTTTTCCTAGGTAAAACTATAAATAGAAAGGTCAGTAGCCATTGTAAGGACACGAAATTCTTTGGAAACATATGTTGTATTTTACTTTTGCTATCAATTAAACAACTGCTCACGGCCCAATTTTCCCTCTGTTAGGTATCGTGACGGCACCTAGTCTTAAGGACTAGTTAAGCCTAATATTAATGAATATCAATCATAATATCAAACATTTGAATGCATTCTGAATTGAATCTCTATACATTACACATCTTCCCAAAACCCGGTAAGTACAAGTCATAAGCTTTACAGAAGTTTACACTATAACCCCTAAATACCACCATTCAGAAATAAGTACAACAATATATGAACAAAAATAAGACGGTGACCCCGAAACCCGCGAACGTTGTAGCAGTTTTTACCTTGAGTCTCCAGAACAACAATCACGCTACTAGCTATCGATCGGCCGGCTACGCAAAACCTGGAATCTGCACAAAAATATGCAGAAGTGTAGTATGAGCACACCACAGCGGTGCCCAGTAAGTATCAAGACTAACCTCGGTAAAGTAGTGACGAGGACTAGTCAAGATACCCACTGGTCTAAGAGCTAAACAAGTATAAAATATAGGACAACGGATTATGATATTTACATAAGGACTTCACAATATGGCTAACAATACAGTAAATTCATTAAGGAAAGGAATAACAAGTAACAACGGAAAAACTGTAAAAATAAGACGAAAGAGTAAATGGAATGCAACTAAATCCATAATGTAAATATACAACAAGGACAAGTAATGATTCAACAATTTCAACTACTTTTACATCAAGTTCTTAGTCATCTCCACGAGGTACCGAACCTCGGACAAATCACCACTCACGGGTCCCAGTGTCAGAACTCTAACATCGGCATCTTGTTCCCTCATTTTAGGTAATAACTGCACGGACGATTCACGTGCCAATTGGGGTCATTCCCACATATATGGTAAGTCAACAAGAGTATCTATACTTGACAACAACAAGGAACCCTTAATCTGATAATAGTGCTTAACTTTGTGTATGCTTGTGCAGGTGTCCTAACATAATTCAACAGCCAATAAGCATGAGGAAGAAAAAGGGCAACACGTACAATGTTTTCTCACAATTTCCACACGAATAAACTCACACAGTAAGTGTACCATTACACAATATCAACAACAAAGAATGCCCCCGGGCCAACACAAGTATCACAAACAACCCCTGACATAAATCACCTTGTCTCGCCACATGTGCAATAGTAAACTGAATGCCCGCCTTGTCTCGCCACACGCACACAACAATGTTCCCACCTTGTATCGCCACATGCGCAACTCACATATACATATCCCGCCTTGTCATGCCGCATGTTCAATATTAATGGAAAACACGGCACGGTAGAAACCTCGTGCAAATCCCCATACAACAACCGCACAGCAGAGACCTCGTGCATCACAATGACCAACACCGCACGGCAGAAACCTTGTGCAACACCACAACAAGTACAACAACAACAATGACAATAATACAAGATACGGAAAATACATCAACTCAAGAACCTTCGATCACAAGAAAAGCAAGGCTAGTTCACAATGAATAGCACAATAAAGAATGCTAGGCATAATAAGAACAGCTCAACAAGGAAGAAAATAGCATGTAACAGTCGTACCCAAATGCACGATTCAACAACAAGAAAACTAACACGGATCTGATAACTCCATATAAGTGAAAGTCAACTAAGGTATAGAATATCTAAACTTCTTTTAAGGTTTAGCAGTTACGAGGATATTCAACAATTTCACTTAAAGACAAGCACCGAGAAGATAGCATTAACCTCAATTAAGTCCAAACAATTATAGGGTGAGATGATGATAATTACATTTAGAGATAAGCAGTTATGAGGGTATAGCATGACAGTAAAGGAGATAAAATCTTCAGTTAAGTCAATTAGGAGTCAAATAGTCAATACGAGTGAATCCAAAAGTAAGTAAGTCTAATTTAAGCAGATAGAGATGAAACTAATAATTAGGAACTCAGTCATATCAATAACAAGTCCATACTCAGTGAATATAAGGACCTAAGATCCCTAAAAGGCCAATTTTTTCACAAATAAGTCCGAGCACACACTCGTCACCCTGCGTACACGGACTACAATCACTTAGAAGACTCAAATCCTAAGGGATAGTTCCCCCACACAAGGCTAGGAAAGATACTTACCTCAAAGACGACAAATCGGTACTCTAAAATTGAACTTCTCGAGTGAAAAGACCTCCGGACGGCTCGATCTAACCAAAAATGACTTCAATACATAAATAAAACACACAAGAAACTATTTCGGATCATAAAGTCTAAATCTTTAACAAATTGCAAAAATCGACCCACAACTCAGCCCCCGGGTCCGCACCTCGGATCCCGATATATTTTGCAAAACCCGAACACCCATTCCGCCATGAGTTCAACCATACTAATATTACCAAATTTCGATACCATTTCGTCCCTCAAATCATGATTTTTCATTTTAGAAATTTTCTTCAAAACCAACATTTTCCTCAACTCAAAACACAAATAAAATGAGAGAAACAAAATATAAAATCATGGAATATATTTAATTCTGGGTGAAGAACACTTACCCTATCGATTAGCTTGAAAACCTCCAAAAATCACTCCCAAATCCGGAGTCCAAAACTCAAAATATGATGA
Source organism: Nicotiana knightiana (assembly GCA_005239525.1). NCBI lineage: Eukaryota > Viridiplantae > Streptophyta > Magnoliopsida > Solanales > Solanaceae > Nicotiana > Nicotiana knightiana. The sequence goes on along the minus strand of ML419183.1, from coordinate 15,654 downwards.
AAAATAGACAACCCTCGACTTGTATGGATCTGCCCAGGACTTCTGCATCTGCGGGAAAAAAAACGCACCTGCACCTTCGCATTTGCGAGCAGACGTTCGCATTTATGAAGTTACCAGACCAGGGACCGCATCTGCAGATTAACAGCCGCACAAGCGGCACCGCAAAAGCGAAAGGGGAAGCCGCAGGAGCGGGATTCCTCGCAGATGCGTTTAGAGGACCGCAGAAGCGGCAATCGCAACTACGTGCCAACACCCGTATAAGCGGGCTAGCTCCCATGCCTCAAGAATCGCAGAAGCGACTAGGCTCACGCAGAAGCGGAGCCGCACCTGCGCTCCAAGGTGTCGCAGGTGCGAGACACCAGAACCAGACTTGTCCTAAACTATGAAAACCATCTAAAACTCGTCCGAAACGCCCCCGAGGCCCCTGGGACCCCGTCCGATCATACCAAAAAGTTCTATATCGTAACACGGACTAGCTCGAGGTCTCAAATCACATCAAACCACGACAAAACTACGAATCGCACCATGAACCGAGCTTATAAACTTTCAATCTTCCAACTTCTAAAACTCGAGCCGAAACCTATCAATTCAACCCGGAATGACGCCAAATTTTGCACAAAAGTTCTAAATGACATCATGGAGCTGTTCCAACTCTCGGAATCGCATTCCGACCACGATATCCCAAAAGTCAATTGTGGGTCAAACTGCTCCATTTTCCAAACTTCAAATTTTCCAACTTCCGCCGAATTGCCTCAATTTACTCTACGGGCCCCCAAATCCAAACTCGGACGCACGCCTAAGTCCAAAATCACCATACGAAGCTGCTGAGATCATCCAAAACTTATTCTGGAGCCGTTTGTAGCGAAGTCAAATTCCGGTCAAATTCTCACCGCTTAAGCTTCCAAAACTAGAATCTTTCTTCCAATTCGACTCTGAATCATCCCGCAGCTGAATTCAACCATGCACGCACGTCCATACATATAATATGAAGTTGTTCAAGGCCTTATGCCGCCGAACGGAGCTTAGATTCTCAAAACGACCGGCCGAGTCGTTACAACAACTTTACTTGCTTTGTATCATTACTTTCACTTTTGCTCTCGGAGGCATTGCAGTCGGAGCCAGGCTTGTCATCTTCTTCAATTTCAATTACTAAATCTTATTTTTTGATCTTATTTCTTTATTATTTTTGGATCAAATCGATTCGGTTGTCTATAAACCATGTAATAAATTTAACTGTATCATTTTACGGGTAAATAAATAGTAGACAAAATCTTTCTGACGCTGGGAGGAATACAAATTTGTAATCTATCCTGGGTAGTAGAAACAAAACTTAAACTTAATCTTTTCAAGAAAAAGTAATCTTGAAAAGTTTTTATTTACCGGAATATCTCTACTAAAAATATGATCTGCCTCTCACGCTGTCCTTTCTTTCCCTATCCAATATTTATTACTTTGGTTTAGTTGCATTTGTACATTATTTTTATGTTTTAAAATAATTGAAAAGTTTATTTAATGCCTCTTATTATAAATTAGTATTAATACCCTCGCGAAGTGCGCAGAATATTAAAGACATAAATTATGTTATGTGGTCTAATTTGTTTGAGCACATTCTATCATATTGCTTTAATTAAATTTTAAATATCTTTTTATTACCCAATGAAACATACCAATAAAAGAATCTTATGAAATTATAAGAAGATTCATATAGTCACAAATAGCTTTTCAGTTCATTATTTTTTTTTTATTACATAATCCACTATATTTAGTATTATTTCATTATGTTTTATTAGCTTGTCACTTTACTTAAAAAAAAATTCAATTGCTCGCCTATCAATATAAAACACACACACATACATATATACATATATATATATATATATATATATATACACACACACACATATTCTTTTTTTCTTACTCCTAAAAATTTTCTTTAAACTTTTATTCTATTGTTCATCTTCAAAATTCTGAAGTTATTAATATTTTTTTAATCAAGTCAAAGTATAATATCGTCATACTATTTTTGTCCACCTTTTTATACTTTTTGTGATATTTTAATTAGTTTTTCCCATTTAGAATTCTTCTATAGTCAAAATTATGTCATATTAGTACTAAATTGTGATTTCAAATTGGTCCAAAGTATAAACCAGAGTTCTCTTTATTTGTTATAACTCTATCATTTTTTAAATATTTGATTTTTTTTATTGTATGCCACAGCAATTAAATTATTTTTATTTTTTAATTAGTATTAATATAAAATATTGAATTTTAAATATCAATATTATCATATTAAACAATCTCTTAAAATTGTAATTTTTTTGCTTTGGATTTTTTCATTGCCTAATATTTTTTATTTATTACTTTATCTATTAAAATTCGAGTTACGTGCTATTATACAAATGTATATTTTTTTCTCGTCATAACTCAAAAATACTTTCTGATTTCAAATCAAATAAATATCATTATTTAATTTATATTTTACACCTTTTTTTTTACCCTCGATCTTTTTCTCCCCTAATTCTATCTGTTTTCTCTCGAGCATCTTTATAATCTCGGGGTTAGCCCCCAATTCATTTTTGTTCGACCTTTCTATGACTGGTTGATCCTTGTGGGTGACTTCTCGGGGAGGATCGGGCTCAACCTTGCCTGGTGCACTGCTTTGGTTTTGTAACTGAGTTATCGCCGCTTGTTGAGCTTGCAACATTTCGATGATCACTCGTAAATTGATTCTGTCCTCTTCCACGTTTTGTGTGTTTCGAGTTGTCGATCGAGCTCCCCCACGAATGCTATTTTCAGGGTCGGTAGGCAATTTGCATCGATAGTCACATGTGAATTAGTGTCAATCGGATCTGCGATCGGAATTCCAGCGGGATCAGCATGTGGTATTTCGTTACTGGGCGCTATGTTGTTATTTTCATCTTGGTGACCGGACTCATTGTCAACGTGCAGAGGTGTTGATTCAGAGTTTGACATTTTTTTATTTTAGCTTGGAATCAAAGATACTTCATTGAGCAAGTGTAAAGCAGTGTGTGTTATGGAGATTTGTATCAAATATCACTATTATACTTAGCCCACAGGTGCCAAACTGTTTATCCTTAAAATTGGATAATAATTGAATTTATATGCAATTTTAAGGATATGTGATCTAGCTTGATACAAAAATGAGAAATCAGGTCAATATTGCAATTAATGATAAAAAAGAGTGAATGCAAACCACAAGTTGAACAATCTTGGCCTTGAAGGTTGATCACCCTCGAGTCAAAAATGCTACAATCGATGTCGGAGCAAAGTAATGAGATGATAGCTGGAAATAATAGTTTATTGCTTTGGGATGCATGTTACAATATGAAATAAAATAATCAGACTCCCTTTATATAGTGGAGGAGTCCTACTTTAGGTACAATTCTATATAAGGTAAAAAAATCTAATGATTTGCTAATTAATCGATTTCATTGATACGTGTCGAGATTTTCGCTACGATATTCGACCGGTAACGAATATTTCGGCCTTTAGTTATTTTGATTCGATAATGTTTCTGTGAGCTAGTTCGGAGTCGGTGTCAGTTACGGAATTACGAGCTCGATAATCTTGAAAACGCATGCTCTACCCTCGTGCCTAGGCTCGATAGAATCCAAAGTCAATCTTCAATCCATTATGTTTCATCTCTGATCTGTCATGCAACAGACGAGTTCGGTTTCTACTGTATATATACATATGAAAACTTTCATAGTGGTACTTTTCCTAATAAATAAACCCAACTTGTCACTCGCTATTTGTCATATATTTAATTCGATTACTCATACTTGCAAATAAAAACTTGAGTTGTCGCTTACAAGATAACTTTGTTCACGTGCATTCATTGCGCCTTCGTCAGTACTCTCTAGCTCGTGTTATTTTACCAAATCACTTCCTGACAAATTCTTATTAAATTACTAAATTTCCTGAACTAATCTCCTGTATGGTAGGGGTGTTGGTCGGTTCGGTTTGATGAATATTATCGGTTTAACGTATTAGTTATCGATTTATAAATATAATAAATTGATAATTAAACTGATAAGATATTAGTTATCGATTATCGATCATTATCAGTTCGGTTATCAGTTCACTCGATAAGATAACTCAATCTAGAGTTAAGTAAAAAAGAGAAGACAATTCACTCGAGTTAAGAAAAAAAGAGAAGAATTCACATATAGTATACTACCCAATTCTGCGTTCTAGCCACAACTAATATTTGAAGCACGTTTCATTTTGACAAATTTATGACATGTGCAATCTCAAAAATTGATACTACAACTCCCCAAGCATTTCATCTCCAATTCACTGAAAATATTAGTTAACAGGAACATAAATTTCAACTTTTTGATTTCCTGCCAAACCATAATCCAGAGTCCAATTGTAGCGAGAGCAACAAGAATACTAGTAACTCAACAATTGTCCAAACACAACTGAAATAGTGTTAATTCTTTAACAACAGTTGTCCAAATACATTAATAACAATATAAAGTAGTAGCAATTTCACCTTAAAATTAACAAGTATAAACATAGTACTAAAACATGAGCACAAAATAAAGAATCGAAAACAATCAAAAATCCTATATTTTTATTATCGAACTCTACTGTAAAACTCAAAAGAAAGGAACGAAATTTGTTCTTAACAAAGAAGTAATTTTGGAATACAGACTTACGCTAAGATTTTAAGAATGTGGTTGTACTTTGAATTTTGAAGAAGAACTGTTCAAGAATTGAGTCAGAGTCTGAAGAGTGAACTGGAAACTTCAATCTTGAATGCGGCTGGAAAAATTGGGAGAAAAAGAGAGAATGAAGCCCTAGATGTATTTATATACTTAAGGGTAAAATCCTAATTTAATAAATCTTATTGGGTTATCGGTTAACCCATTTAGAAATTGAGCAAACTGTGACCCGAACCGATAACTTAATAGTGAAAAAATACAAAATCGTTACTGAACTATTAACCCAATAACCCGATAATGATACCCCAATAAGCTTTTTTCAATTCGAGATATCGGTTATACCTGATATATGCCCAACCCTACTGTACATAGTCCACACGCTGAAAATGTGGAATATTTAACAATATATAAGAAAATATAAAAATGCTCCTTATATTAACATATTTAGAGTAAGTGTAACAAAAGTAAGTAATTTGCTGTTATTATCCTACTAAATACCAAATAATCTACACAATCTTAAAAGATTTTCTGTCCACGTACAACGAATCTGAATATGCTGTAAAAATCCCTCAAGGCCTTGTACTTGTTAATTTGATCATTCTGTGTGTTATATTTAGTGAAAATATAATTATTCCACACTCTAATATATGTAGCGTCGTGAACATATAATCACTTAAACGTGCTTTTGTTTTTTGCTTTTTTTAAATTGAAGAGAGATATATCACTAAGACCGATAGTGAAAATGTGAAATGATCTTTATATTGGCCGACAGTATTATGGTTTTTATTATTTGAATTTAAGTTATATGAACTGACAGTGTAACGATTTTTGTATAACGCAAGTATAATTTAAGTAGGTAAGTTTATCATCTAGTCTAGATTTGTATAATCAATATTATTAAATAAAAAATTACATATTTATTTTTTTAAGTAATCTGATTTTGCGTGATTCCGTCATTGCACAGAACATAAAGTTTTACTTAATGTTTGTGTGTGTGAGAGAGAAAGATCCAATTTCGTCGAAATAGTAAGCAAGAACTATTAGAAATGGGATGCTCTAGTCGTTTATTACTATTAATAAAATAAGGAATCTCTTGACAAGCATAAATACCAATCCCTGCTCATTTTGCTTCTACTCTCGAGTCTTGAGTGTCGAGCTTTTTGGCATTTCTTTCGTCCTTTTTGGGAAAATACCTAAACCAACACACAACAAGGAGAATTCATTGAAGAAGAAGAAAAAAACAAGTGATCAATTTCAAAAGAGGAAGAATGGTGAGAGCTCCTTGTTGTGAGAAAATGGGGCTGAAAAAAGGGCCATGGACTCCTGAAGAAGATCAGATTCTCATCTCTTTCATTCAAACTAATGGCCATGGCAACTGGCGAGCCCTTCCAAAACAGGCTGGTAATTTCCTTAACAAATCTACCCACAACTTTTTCCAAATTTTTTCTTTTTTTGTCCAAAATTATATCCTTTTTTGGACGGAGATGAATCTAGGGTTTAGAGTATAGTGGATTTTGGATGAGTTTTGTCATATACATTTTAACCTTTTTCATAAATCCGTCTCTAAATCTATTTTGCTTTATCAAAACTTTTCTTGAGTTTTTTTTTTTAAACAATTGAAACCTATTATTCATTTTGTTTGGTTATTTCCATTTTGTTCGTCACTTAGGACTATTGAGATGCGGGAAGAGTTGCAGACTGCGGTGGACGAATTATTTGCGACCAGATATAAAGAGGGGAAATTTCACCAAGGAAGAAGAAGATACAATTATCCAGTTACATGAAATGCTTGGCAATAGGTTAGTTTTTTTTTTTTTTTTTAGATCAAACTAAAATCCGATTTTTTACTTCAACTTTTTATTCCTAAAATTAATAACCAAAATCTTAGTTCAACTTTCTTTGTGCATTGTTTTAGAAGACCAAAGGGAAAAAAAAATTAAGATCTCTGAAAATGAGGCAACAGCAAATAAAATAATTAAAAATCATCACAGCCCTAAAAGCTGAATATTTTTTGTAAGACTATGGTGGACGAAGCAAGTATTTCAAGTCTATGAGTTCAGAATTCTAATCATTAAAATTTATTGGGTTCTAAGTTAATCATTTATACATATTCAATAAATTTTATAAGATAAATACAAAATTCGAATTAAAAGTTACTGAGTTTAGCCGACGCGATCCGGACACTCTACCTCATCCACTGAGTATGGTCTTGATCACATTCAGTAATACCTTTTGTGCCTGATAATCATTATGCCAAAGGGGAAAAAGGGAATATAAGGAAAAAGACCTTTTCTTTTTCTTTTTTCTATAGGCAATACCTTAGATTGCGGATTATTTATTTATAAAAGAACTTTTGTCTTTACTTTCAATTTCAGAGAGTACTTAGAAAATCGAAAACAATGATTTACTATCTTATTTTTTTATTATTTCCAAGTCGTTTTGTTTCTTTCAAGGAATAATACAAATAGAGGGGGAAAAGATTCGTTTAGACAAGTTGGTAATTAGAAAATTATTTAATCAATCTCATTTGCCAGTCTGTGCATCAATTGCTAAAAAATCAATGCATATTGCTAATATCTCCTTAGGATTCTGTGACACCATTGTTACAAAATACGCACCACGTTAATGTTTGTCCACTTCTCCTAATTTACAAATACTCGTGGATTTAACTTATATGCACTAAAAGTTAAAGAATTTCTGTTTTAATTATTGTAGTAGTAACTTACGTTATCTTTAAACTATATACTAATCTCAGTTTTCACAGACAGATAATTATAGTTATTTTTGATATTTTATATATGAGTTGCTAATAAAAATTTCCTCATATGTGCAGATGGTCTGCAATAGCAGCAAAATTAGCAGGACGAACAGATAATGAAATAAAAAATGTTTGGCACACCCACTTGAAGAAAAAGCTCAAAGATTATAAGCCTCCTCAGAATTCCAAAAGACACTCCAAGAATCATGATTCCAAGGGTCCTACAACTTCTGAATCATCCAATAATTCTGATGTTACTATTATTAACACACAAAAATACGTTGATAGTCCAGTGCCAGCTCCCAACTCACCCCAAATTTCATCTAGTACTGAAATGTCAACTGTGACACTAGTCGATGATCATCAAATGGTTGTGATTAAACAAGAAGAAATGGAGTCGTCGGAGTATATTCCAGAGATCGATGAGAGTTTTTGGACGGACGAATTAACAACGGACAATAACTGGAGTAGTAGTGATCATGTTATGGTTGCTGCTGATCAAGAATTACAAGTTCAATTACCATTTTCCAGTTTGAAGGAAGAAAATGTGGACATTTTGGCTACAAAAATGGAGGATGACATGGACTTTTGGTACAATGTTTTCATAAAGACTGATGACTTGCCTGAATTACCAGAATTTTGAGGGGGCCTATGTTGTAATTTTGGTTCTTCTGTAAATTTTGAGGTAGTGGTATCTAGCTATAGGTTGTAGGAATTTTTGGAGTCGTTAAGTTTGAAACTTCGTGTTTGTAATTTTCTTGACCAGAAATATTTCCCGTGTTGGGACCATTAGCTAGTAGTATATTTTTGGTGTTAGTTATTTTGAACCTTTTTTTACTTAGTTTTGTATTGACTTAGGAATGTTGTTCCATAATCCATATATAGCACTGATATATATTGGAGAACTAAGCAAAGGAAAAAACATATTTAGAGAAAAATTATCGGTAAACTTATAGTCACCATCCTCCTAACTTAACTTAATTCTTTTTTTTTGTGTGTGAAAGTGTTTTTGTATTCCCTCTTATTCGCTTTAATTTATTTTTTAACCTGTTTTCTTTGGTCCGCACTATTTGATTTTCATATATCAAGAAGGAATTAATTTCGTTTTTTTTAAATTGTCTTTGGACTAAAGAGTGTAAAAATATTTGTTATATTTTTGATAAATAAATTAATGTTAATATGGTCAATTTTATTACTAATTAATGTTAAAAGCTGAATTCCTTATTATGTGTGAAAACAATAAAAAAAATCAATTAAAGAGAACGGGAGAGAGTAACATATTGCTTTGCTCATTGAAAAAAACTAAAATGAAGTTCTTTTCACCTAATCGCGTCTTAGATTGTGTAACCAGAGACTATACAAGGAGAGGGATATAGATTCAGGCGAATTCATACTTCTCTTCCTAACTCATGTATTACAATGATATATTTTTTTAAAATTATTTAAATATGTGTGTGAACTCATGCTCAAAGACTTATTATGGTGCAATTATTATTGGGTGCACCTCTACAATTGAATTGACAGTTCAGATCTCACCCTAAACTGTATTATTTTCGGCACCGTATATAGATATATACGTGAAAATTACCAATATTTCAAAAAAAAGAAAATATTGAATCTATAATTTTTAAAATATAGTAGGTCATGGTAAGAGACTAAAGTTAACCAAGTCAAATATAAATTTTAGATTCATCTTTTATAATAGTGCACCTACTTTCTTAAAAATCTGAAAGTAGATCCGCCTCTACGTGCAATGACATTGAAATATTTTCTACTTTCTCTCTTTAAATAAATGAGGTTGCAACACTTTTCCCCGTAAGACCGTTCAAAAGGAGCAAGTCGAGAATAACTCGTAACAGCGTTACGCCTTCGGAATCAACTATTGACTGTGGAAAAGGGGATTATTTCGGTCTTCAATGTATCGATCTTGAAAAAGCCAATTATTGAAAGGTCATATCCAAGTGAGCTGACTAATTAATAGCCATCAGAAGTTACAAAAAAAAAAGAGATTACTCCCTCTTATTCATATTACGTAATCATTTTAACTTTTAACACACTCATTAAGAAAATACGAACTCATAGAGAAAAATAGATGTATTTATTGAAATAACATTAATTAATTGTTACCTTGACACATTAAAATACGTAAATAAGAATAAATTTTAAAAAAATAAAATTAATTTCTTTTTGATTATGTAAATTAATCACTTAGGAATCGTTTGGTTTGAATACGACTTATGCCGGGATAATGATTTATGCCATTTTAATTACATTGTCCACACTTTATGTTGAAAACTCTGTTTCTCTCTTACGCTGTCTTCATTTGCCATAAATCGGTCGATTTTCCGAGAAATTTGATTCCAATGCTGGTATATTGTTGGCCGCAAAATGGAGATGAATAGTGTCACTCCAAATTTTATTCATCTCTTCATTACTATTATTTATTACTTTATTATTATTTTTATTAATTAACTCCTTTAATTGATCTATTTATATATAATCTATAATATTTGCTTGCAAATTATATTATTTAAAAATTATTGATATAAAATAATTTTATATTAAATGGTTATATAAGAAAGGAATATAAATTACATGTGATGAATATGTAAAAAAGAAAAAAAAGATAGAATTTCTTTAATAGAAATAAGAAAATAAAATTTTATTAATATAATATTGAAGAGAGAGAATAATATAAAATGAAATATTCTTTTTGGAGTTAAAAATAGAATAATGGTTGAGATAACTTTACTCCATTTTAAAGTTTACTTCATTTTGGAGAAAAAAATGAAGGCGAGGGTTAGAGATAGCCTTAAAGTATGTGCTCTTTATTTTCTTTTTCGCAATGATGTCTTCCTGGAAAAAAAATAATAGATATACACATATTTTATGGTGCATTTTTACATGATTTTATTATCATGTTCAAGTAGGGCACTGCAGTCTGCAGGAGTCCATTATTCCAATGGTTACTCAACTATCCGAAATTACCGACTAAAATCATCTTTTTTTTCTTTTGTAATAGAAAAATCACTTAACCATACATACAACACTAAAAAGGTCACTTAACTAGATTTCTCTAACTTTTAATTGTCAATACCCCTTTTACCCTCTGAGTTATTAACTTAGTCTTCCTTTTTTATTTTACTTTTTAATACTAAATTTTTTTTTCTTTTTAATTTATTTATACACTTACCTATAAAAAAATTGTAAAGAATTAAGAATAGTATTTAAGCATATGTAATATTAGAATAATAAAATATTGAGCATAGTAAAAAATTTAATTAGAACAATTTGTTTGCAATAATAATTTTGATATTAACAATAATAGCTCAAAGTTTATTTACAAAATTAAGAATAAAAGTAAATAAAAGTTTTAAACTATATATTTCATACACGTAATATAAAAAATAATTATTTAAATAGAGATATATTTTAAAATATACATTATATATTCTTCTCAATTATTTTATTATTTCGATATTATATATATGCTAGAAAACTAATTTTCTATTTTTATTTTATAAATAAAATTTATTGTTCTATAGATAAGTCCAAAATGTAAAAATATATTTTTTTAAAAAGAAGGCGAAAGTTGATATTTAGAAGGTAAAATAGGTATTTGATAATCAAAAGTTTGATATCCGGTTGAGTGACCTTCTAAATTCTATAGACATAGTTAAGTGACTTTTTGTTATAAAAAAATGACTTTACTAGATAATTTCGAATAGTTGAGTAGTTATTATTTAAGTAATGGACCCGCGGCTGCAACTTAGTAGTATCAGGTATCATATGATCAAATACTTTCAGTAAATATAAATTTATGTATAAATATTTATTAAAATTACAGGAAATAATAGACAAAACTCATAACTTTAAAAATATACATAAACTAAAAAAAATATACATAAGTTCAGTACTAAGAATCTTAAAGATATTAACCCATAAAATTTAAATTTGCCTCTGTATTCTAGAAATCCTAGTATTATTAAGAATCTACGTTTATGCATAAAGTTAACTTCAACTCGTCAACAAACGTGCAGTTGGTACCGCAGAAATTAGTGACAGGAAAATCTATTGGATCTTCCTAATCAATGACAAATTCTTGGGACGCAAGCATGGACGTCATTCTGTAATATTAATTGGTCATTTCATTAACTTTCAAACACATATAGAAAATTAAGTAAAAATAGCATGGACTATTCAGTTTTCGGGTTGATCATTCAAAATTAATCAGCATTTTTAAAGTCATTAAAAAATAGCATTTATTTTGCTTTAATACGAAAAGTTCCTGCATAATATACTAGAAATCGGTGCACATGTATATGAACTTCCAGCATATTATGCTGAAACTCCAATACGCGAAAAGTTCCAGCATAATATACTGGAGATTGGAGCACTTGTATATGAACTTCCAACATATTATGTTGGACCGGTATATTATACTGGAACTCCAGTTTATTATGCTGGAAGTCCAGTAGATTATACTGGAACTCCAGTATATTATGCTGGAAGTCCAGTATATTATACTGGAGTTCAAGTATACTTATGCTGGAACTCCAGTATTATACTGAAGTTTCAGTATATTATGCTGGAGTATTTTCCGAATTTTGAACAGTATTTTCATTAAGATTTATCTTTATATTAAAAGTGGCTAAATTTCTATTACTTTTGAAATTGTGGTTATTTTGAATAATCATTTGTAAATCTAGTTATTTTTAATGGAATTTTTACCTTCTGTAGCAAAGGTTAATATCTTATTTATTTTAAATAAATACCCTTTTAAAAAATTATATTTCATAGCTACCTTTTGATTTAATATCTATTTATGGTCACCTCCTACCCTTAAGTCATAAAATATGCTTTGTATTATTTTTCTCTCTCATTATTTCAGATTTTTCCCCACCCTCTCTCTCAACACCAGTCTTTCTCCACGAATACAATCACGATTCTCTATTGATTCATCTCCATTGTCTCGCAAAAATTTCATTTTTTTTGCTCCTAAAAGTTGTGTTAAAGTTGATAGATTTTCGTTGGTATCGAAATTGAATGGAAAAAAACTTGCAGCCGATGGTGGTGTTTTAGATCTCGTTCTGAATTGTTTCCACCATCTAAATTGTGTGTGGTAGGTGGTCTCTCAGCTTCTAGTCTACTATGCTTCCTAGATTTCCTTGGACTGGGTTCTTGATCGAAACGGGAACAGTGACGTTTCGAGTCAGAATCGCGGCCCTCTTGACGAGACGACATTAGGGTTGTTCTTGAACAAAGACGACGGAGTTTGGGGCTGAGCAACTTGAAGATTCTGTTACCTTTTTTTAATTGTATTTCAATGTATCTCGCTGTATTTTCATGTATTTCATTGTATTCATTGTCTTTTTTTCATTGTATTTCAATGTATCTCGCTATATTCCATGTATTTTATTGTATTCACTGTCTCGCTGTATTTCATGAATGTATTTATATGTTTTTTTAATTAATATAATTTATGTATTCAGATGTATATATGTATTCAAACGTATCTGCAGTATGTATTCATATGTTTTTGCACTATAGATGAATCTCAAATTTGATCGGTTGAAAATGAAAACACCCACGAACAATATCAACAAAAAAGGGAAGGATTAGAAACTCGGCTATTGCTCTGTTTTGTTGTATTTATCGGCTTGGAAAAATATTCAGCATATTTCGCGTCAAATACAAATTATGGGTGACGTAATTGAGTTAGTTGAGTTATATTAGGAGTCTATTGTGTTAATTGATTCACTTTCCGCTTAAAAATAGCTGAATAGACCACGATTTGTGCTATTTTACGTTACTGTATTCACAAATACATATCGCGAATATAGTCGAATACAATAATTGTCTAGCTGGAATCCCCTATTTTACGCCGAGTTTCGCTACTGTATTCATGAATACAATATTTTAATGTGATGACCCAAGAGGTCATTCTATAAATTTAGACTCCGTTCTAGGATTATTAGCCATAAAAAGATTAATTTTAAATATCTCGATTCACGTGCGCAGTCCGAACGTGAAACCGGAAAGCTTTTATGTGAAAATATGAGAAATAGTGATTTCTAGAGTTAAAATTTGATTATAGTTGACTTTGGTCAATACTTTGAGTAAACGGACCCGGATCTGTGTTCCGATGATCCCGGGAGGTCCGCAGTAAAATATGGGACTTGGGCGTATGCCCAGAAATGAATTTCGAGGTCCCAAGCCTTTGAAATCAAATTTTGAAAGAAATTATTTTGCTGAATTATTAATGAAATAAAGAAAAGAATTAATGTTTGAAACCATTGGTATCTGGCCCATATTTTGGTTCCGGATCCCGGTACAGATTTTTTATAGTATTTGAATACTAATTGTGAAGTTTGGTGAGAATCAGAGTTTATTTGATGTGATTCGAATGTCCGGTTGAGAAATAGTAAAATTGAAGTGTTCTTGAGAAAAATGATGAGTTTTGAGATTTAATTCATAGTTTTACATGTTATTTTCATGATTTGATCACACGAGCAAGTCTGTATGATATTTTTAGACTTGCGTGCATGTTTGGTTTAGAGACCCGAGGGCTCGGGTGAGTTTCAAATAGGTTTGAGTTGTGTTGGGCTCGTTCTTTCTTATGCTTCGACGTCGTTTCTTCAAGCATGAATGATATCATATTAAACAAATGAGCTCCGATTTTTGTTTTGAATGAATAATTAGATCCGTATTGTAATTACGGACTCGTAGCAAAAAGAATCGTTGAATTTGGACATCGTATGAGGATTTTATGGTCAATTTACTAAGGTTGCCAGGTTTTTCAGATTAATTATGAAATTGTCACTGGTAGCGTATTTAAAAATCTGCACTATTTGCAAATATTAAAACCTACATATCTCATTCATTATAAGGTCAAATTGAGTGATTCAAAAGCCTAACTTGACCAGAATTTCACAAGAAATCTATTTGAGAGATAAAAATTGAGTTTCGGGATCGCTTGGTATGAAAAAAAGAGGCAGAATAGCAAGCAGAAAAATATATAAAACTAGGGTTTGTTCATTCGGTCATATTTTGAGTTGGTGAACTCGCATTTAGATTTTCACCATAGGGATTGGGGTAAGTGTTCTCTACTCATTTTTTTTGGTTATGTTTCAATTACCCAATATTTTTTATCACTTTTAAATCAAAAACCAAGAATTTTCATTGTAAAAATTGTGAGTTTGGGTAGAATAGGAAATTTTGTAATAATAGAATCTTTACCTCGAATTGAGGTCGGATTTCGAAACTAATTGTATATTCGGGCTCGTGGGTGAATGGGTAAACATAATTTGGTCCGAACCCCGAGTTTGGACCAAGCGGACCCGGGGTCGGGTTTTAACTTTTTTTAGAAAACTTAGGAAAAATTATAATTTTCAGTAAAGTTAGTTCTTTTAGCATTAATGATATTAAGTTAATTATAGTTACATTCGAGTGTATTGGAGGTGAATTCAAGATGAAAATCTATAATTGAACAATGAGTGGCCTGCGAAGTTGAGGTAAGTGCTTGGTTTGACCTTGACTTGAGAGAATAGGAATCCCCAACTAAATTGTCATGTGAAACTGCACGTGAGTGGTGTATAGGAGAGGTGACGAGTATCTATGCACCACCAAATTGTCTGCTTACATGATCCCCTCCCCGTTTCCAATTTAATTGCTCGGGTTATAATTGTTTCATGTCCATTATTGTTTCTATGATTACTTGGCTTGTTAATTTTTTGTTAAGTCTGGTTGCAATTATTTTTGGAAAAGTATTAGTGTATACTTTGGTTTATAGATAGCTCCTCACGTAAAGAAGAGGGAAATGCTACTAGGTATGCACTGAGTATATATACGTTTCTCTTAGTCTACCATAATCTGGTTATCTTAAGATGGTGCTTGATTCCGTTAAGTAATTTAGGATCTTAAAATGGGATGCTTGAGACAAGTTGTTGTGAATTGAAAGAGTCGTACTGATTTCAGAGTCCACATTCTTGATATATTTATAAAGCAAATAGTCATTCATGTTTTCACATTTGTTACATGCATTTTTTAGTTCGCTGGAGATTGTGATTGCATATTATCTTGTAGTTGACATGTTTGTACATGGATCTGTAATTATAGTAAAGCTATTCTCATCTTTGCTACAATTACGTCTACATAAATATTGAGTGTGTTGACATTGTTACGATATATATATATATATATATA
>ML419181.1:0-12170 GCA_005239525.1 Nicotiana knightiana | reverse complement strand
GACACTAACAACTTTAGGAGCATTTAAATGGTGCAAAAATTAGGTATTCACAGCTGCCCCTCTTTGCTTGAGAACATGAAGTGTTTTGGTGCAAAGAAAAGTGAATACCATAGCTAATTTTTGCTCACATATCACTCCAATGGAAGCGATTTTTGAAAAATGGTGACCGAACCTTGCTTCCGAGGTTGCCTACATATCCTTGGCTATAAAGGAATCAAGTCAGTGTAGTTCTGGGAAAATTTGGTAGCTGGGACTACCAAACACAAGATTTAAGACTGTTGTTGCTGTTGTTTCTTGCTGCTTATAACAAAAGAAGAGGAAAACTACATATTGCTGCAAGCTAAGAGTTACAAAATTCCTATCTATGCGTCTTCTGGAATCAAATCTTGATTCTTGACTTGCTCACTTGTGTTGACCTTAGATTGGATATTGATTCTCCTTGAAGAAAAGATTATGACTCAATCTCTATTGCTTGCTTTCTAGATCAGAATTTGAGAAGATGAATCTTGAGAAGCTGGGTTGCTGACACATTGTCAAAGTTAACTCCAACTATCATGTGATCGTCCTTCTGAGGATAACTGAAACTGCATGCTTGATCGTCACAAACTGTGCTGTACGGTGGGGCCTGCGAAGCCATCAAAGACGAACAAAAATTTTCTGCCCCCGTTTGGACTAGGAAAATTTTGTGAGTTATTAGAGAAAGCTATAGACTATCTAATTTATTGAAAGGCAGACGAAAATAGTAGTATAAACTAGCTAACCAAGATAAAATTTTGTAACGAGGGATTTTGTACCCTACGTTACCAGAGGATATGTAATTAGGGGTCGGTGCCCTGTATTACTGAAAGGAATGTAACCAGGGGTTGGTAACCTGTATTACTAGGAAGGAATGTAATCAGGAGTTGGTACCCTGTATTACTGGAAGGAAAGTAACCAGGGGTTGATGCCCTGTATCACTAGGAAGGAATTTAACCAGGGGTTGGTACCTTGTACTACTAAAGGAAATATAACCAGGGGTTGGTACCCTGTATTACTGAAAAGGAATGTAACCAGGGGTTGACGCCCTATATCACTAGGAAGGAATGTAACCAGGGGTTGGTACCGTGTATTACTAAAGGAACTGTAACCAGGGGTTGGTACCCTGTATTACTAGAAAGGAATGTAACCAGGGGTTGACGCTCTGTATCACTAGGAAGGAAATGTAACCAGGGGTTGGTACCCTGTATTACTAGGAAGGAATGTAACCAGGGGTTGGTACCCTGTATTACTGAAAGGAATGTAACCAGGGGTTGGTACCCTGTATTACTGGAGAGAAATGTAACCAGGGGTTGGCACCTTGTATTACTGGAGATGAATGTAACCAGGGGTTGACACTCTGTATTACTGGAGATGAATGTAACCAGGGATTGGTGCCCTGTATTACTAGGAAGATAATGTAACCAGGGGTTGGTACCCTGTATTACTAGGAAGGAATGCAACCAGGGGTTGGTACCCTGTATTACTAGGAAGGAATGTAACCAAGGGTTGGTACCCTGTACTACTAAAGGAAATGTAACCAGGGGTTGGTACCCTGTATTACTGGAAAGGAATGTAACCAGGGGTTGAAGCCCTGTATCACTAGGAAGGAAATGTAACCAGGGGTTGATGCCCTGTATTACTGAGATGGAATGAAAATGTAATCAGAGGTTGGCACACTGTAATGCTGGAAAGGAATATAACCAGGGGTTGGTGCCCTGTGTTACTGAAAGGAATGTAACCAGGGGATGACACCCTGTATTACTGATAAAGTGTTAAATCCCTCTAGGCGAAAAGGTTTCTACCTGAGTTAAGCTATGTAAAACGACCTGAGCGAAGAGTACTTCTACCCAGAACTATGAGCTGGATCCCCCTAGGAAAAATGGTTCTACCTAAGTTAAGCTCCGTAAAATAACCTGAGTGAGCAGTACTTCTACCCGGAACTATGAGCTGGATCCCCCTAGGCGAAACGGTTCTACCTGAGTTAAGCTCTGAAAATGGGAGATATGGACAATAGTGATGTATGCTGAAAATAAAAGAAAAATGGAGATTTTAAGGAGCTCACATTTGGTGACATTCGCCCTTTGAGAATTGTAATTCTGCACTACCTTGTCCCTGCTTCAAACAAAGAAAAATTTATGAGTTTTCAAAGTGGTGGTTGGTTTGTGGCCTTGATACCCTGTTGTGGTTTGAATTCACGGCCACTCCGTTGTTGAAGAACTGATTCTATCAGTATGGTAACGAGGTTCTCGGATACTCTATCACGGCATCTCCGTAGTTGAAGAACTGATTCCATCAGTATGGTACCGAGATGCTCGGCTGATCTGTATCATTTTCTAGAGACCTTGACTTTCCAATGTTGCCCCAATTGTTTCATACCCAGACATCCTTGGTATTGCTACCTTTTTCTCTGAGGCAATGCAATTTCCTTTAAAAATCAAACTCAGTTGTCTTGCACCTAATACCGATTTGTGTCTGCAGTGCTTATCAACTTTTCTCATGAGGCAAGTCTTGCTTAGGCAACCTTTTCAGTTTCTTTGAGACATATTGTTTGCCTTATCAAATGAGATCATAGATGAATCATGCCTTCGTCAATGCCAGATATGCCCCAAATTGTGCTCGATAATACGGGGAAACTGTAGCCTATTTTGCAGCCATTTCTTTGCTTCGCTTTTGACGAAAGATTAGATTGAAAGGGACTTAAAGAAAAATTATGGGTAAAAATAGAAGAATAATTAAAGATGAAAAAGAACTGTACTTAAACAAAAGGCGTCCCTTTCGGGGAAAGGAATAGGGAGACTTATCTGGAAGTATGTGCCGACTTCAATGAATCATGACATGCATTTTGGACTGGACGCCTGATCTGTCTGAGCTGTCTAATTCTCAAAATCCGTCGCAAAGGTTCATCTTGAAACTGTCTTGGTCGTGCTCATGCCGAGGTATCGAAGACCCTCATTCGACTAGTAGCGCCCTTTGCGGGTTTTCGCTAACTGACCTCTCTCATTTCTCTACTCACCGCCGCCCTATGGTGCCTATTTGTGTTTTCACCAATAAGACTCTCTCATTTCTATGCTCACTGTTGCCTTACAGTTCCCCTTTGGGTTTTCACTAATAAGACTCTCTCATTTTTCTGCTACCTGTCGTCTTATAGTGCCCATACGGGTTTTCACCAATAGGACTCTCTCATTTCTTTTTCTTCTTTTTTTTTTCATTTTTTTTTCTTCCTCTTTTTTTCATTTTTTTTAAGATACGAAATGCGGAAGGCTGCCCAATTCCCCTGGCCTGGGAACTTCGAATATTCTCAAAGATCGACCAGAAGTTCTTAACATGGAAAAAAAAATAGGAAAAGAACCTTAAACTGAATTACAACTTTTGGAACCGTTTCTAACAGAAAAAACCATAAAATAAAACAAACTTCTGCCCCAGTTTTGGAGTATTGGGAATATGGATTTTTTGTTGTGATGGGACCGAACCCAGGTAAGGCTTCCTACGTATCTTTTCGGAATCAGGTCGGACGTAGTTCAATGACTCAGACGATTTGTTGTTTGGATTCTTTTCTTTTCTTCCCCTTTTTTTTGTTGCAAGTACATAGGTTCCAAAAAGCGGGAAACAAAGAAGAAAAATACAGCTCAAAAGGGTGAACAAGAGGGTGACACCTATTTGGAACAACACGCAATGGTAGCCTTCGTCATCTCAATTATGAGAAAATCATGAGTGAAAGTTCCACAGTTGGTATATATCAGACATAATATCTTTTGACTGCATCTGCGTTAATAGTCATGCCTGGTTCCCTTCCTTCTTCATCTACCAAGTGCAAGGCCCCTTTTCGTAACACTTTCTTGATGATGTAGGGTCCTTGCCAGTTTGGATAGAACTTTCCTTTAGCTTCTAATTGGTGTGGAAGAATGCCTTTCAGAACGAGTTGGCCCACCTCGAAGTGTCTTGGACGCACTTTTTTGTTATAAGCGCGCGCCATTGTTTGCTGGTATAACTGGCAAAAGCACACTGCTGTTAGCCATTTTTCATCAATCAACATTAGTTGTTCTAATCTGGTCTTTACCCATTCTGTATCTTCAATCTCCGACTCTGCAATGACTCGAAGAGAGGGAATTTCGACTTCAGCCGGTATTACAACTTCCATTCCATATACCAACAGATAAGGAGTTGCACCAACGAATGTGCGAGCAGTTGTGCGGTATCCTAAAAGAGCAAAAGGAAACTTTTCATGCCATTGTCTGGAACTTTGGATCATCTTCCTAAGAATCTTCTTGATGTTCTTGTTCACCGCTTCAACGACTCCATTGGCTTTTGTCCGATAAGGGGTGGAATGGCGATGCATAATTTTAAATTGCTCGCATACCTTCTTCATCAAATTACTATTTAGATTGGCTGCATTGTCAATGATAATGGCCTTTGGGATACCAAAACGACATATGATGTTGGAATGCACAAAGTCTACCACTGCTTTCTTGGTGACTGCTTTGAAAGTGACGGCCTCCACCCACTTGGTGAAGTAATCAATTGCAACCAAAATGAATCTATGCCCATTTGAAGCGTTTGGCTCGATTGGCCCAATAACATCCATTCCCCAAGCAACAAAGGGCCAATGAGAGGACATGGGATGCAACTCCAAAGGTGGCGAGTGAATCAGGTCACCATGAATCTGGCATTGGTGACACTTGCGAACAAAACTGAAGCAATCTCGCTCCATGGTAAGCCAATAATACCCTGCCCGCTGAATCTTCTTCGCCAAAACATATCCATTCATGTGAGGTCCACATACCCCTGAATGCACTTCACTCATGATCCGCTCAACTTCTGTGGCATCTATGCATCTCAACAAGTTCAAATCTGGGGTCCTTTTGTACAAAATCTCCCCATTCAGGAAGAAACCGCCGGCGAGCCGTCTTATAGTTCTTTTTTGATCTGCCTTGGCATGCTCTGGGTATTCCCTTGTTTTCAGGAATCGTTTTATATCATGATACCACGGTTCACCATCTGGTTCTGTCTCAATAGTATTGCAATAACCGTGTTGATTCCGAACTTGGATTTCCAATGGATTAATATGAGTGTTACCTGGATAAGGGATCATCGAGGCTAAGGTAGCCAAGGCGTCGACTAGTTTGTTGTGAAACCTGGGAATGTACCTGAACTCGATGGATTTGAATCTTTTGCTCAGGTCTTACACACATTGTCAGTATGGAAAAATCTTGATGTCTCGAGTCTCCCATTCGCCTTCGGCTTGCCGGATAAGCAAATCAGAATCTCCCATAACCAACAGTTCATGCACATCCAGATCGAGGGCCATTTTCAGACCCATGATACAAGCTTCGTATTCTGCCATATTATTGGTACAAAAGAAATGGAGTCGGGCCGTTGAAGGGTAATGTTGTCCGGTAGGCGAGATGAGGATTGCCCCGATCCCAACTCCTTTGATATTGACAGCCCCATCAAAATACATTTTCCATACATGGCTGGTGTCCAGAACTACTTCCTCTATTGAGTTGACCTCTTCGTCTGGGAAGTATGTGCTCAGTGGATTGTAATCATCATCAACTGGATTCTCTACCAAATGATCTACCAAAGCTTGTGCTTTCATTGCGGTGCGAGTGACATAGACAATGTCGAACTCTGTGAGCAGAATCTGCCATTTTTTGAGCCTGCCAGTAGGCATCGGCTTTTGAAAGATGTACTTCAAAGGATCCATTCTGGATATGAGGTAAGTGATGTAGGATAGGAGATAATGCCTCAACTTCTGAGCAACCCAAGTCAAGGCACAACACGTCCTTTCTAAAAGGGTGTACTTAACCTCATAATTGGTGAACTTCTTGCTCAAATAATAGATTGCCTGTTCTTTTTTGCCTGTTGCATCATGTTGCCCCAGAACGCATCCAAAGGAATTATCCATCACCGATAGATATAAAAACAAAGGCCTACCAGGTTCAGGTGGGACCACTACAGGGGGTTTTGACAGATAGTCTTTGATCTTATCAAAAGCTCTTTTGCAATCGTCCGTCCATTTGATAGAAGCATCTTTTTTCAGCACCTTAAAGATGGGCTCGCACGTGGTTGTGAGCTGATCAATGAACCTACTGATGTAGTTCAACCTCCCGAGCAAACTCATGACTTCCTTTTTATTCTTCGGGGGTGGCAAATCTCGAATGGACTTTATCTTAGATGGATCCAATTCGATGCCTCTCCGGATAACTATGAAACCGAGGAGCTTCCTNGCTTAAGGTCGTACCTTCGAAGCCGTTCGAAGAACTTTCTCAAATCGCGCACGTGATCAGCTTGTGTCTTTGATTTTATGATGACATCATCGACATATACTTCTATCTCTTTGTGCATCATGTCGTGGAAAATGGTGGTCATGGCCCTCATGTAAGTTTCCCCTCCATTCTTCAAACCGAATAGCATGACCCTGTAACAATAAGTACCCCATGGAGTGGTGAAAGTGGTCTTTTCTGCGTCATCCTCATCCATTAGAATCTGGTGGTACCCAACATAGAAATTNCTTCGGACTTGCTTTGTTCAGGTCCCTGTAGTCAATACAGACTCTAGTTTTTCCATCCTTCTTTGGAACAAGCACAACATTTGCCACCCAGGTGGTGTATCGGAAAGCTCTAACCACGTTGGCGCTCAACTGCTTCATTATTTCCTCTTTGATTTTGTCACTCGTGTCTGTTTTAAATTTTCGTTGCTTTTGTTGGATTGGTGGAAAGTCAGGATACGTGGGAAGCTTATGAACCACTAGATCAGCACTTAAACCCGACATATCATCATAAGACCAAGCAAACACATTTCTGTATTCAAATAAAAGTTGAATCAAGGAATCTCTAGTTTTTTGTTCATTGTGAATGCTTATCTTTGTTTCTCTAACTTCTTCGCGACTCCCGATATTAATGGACTCGGTTTCATTGAGGTTGGGCTTAGGCTTATTTTCAAATTGTTCCAACTCTCTTGTTATTTCCTCAACAACCTCATCTTCGTCATATTCAACCTCTTTGATGCATTATTTTGAAATTAGGCAGATTTTTAAGATCTGGNAAAGGATAGAAGGGTTAACATCAAAACAAAACAATCATACTGAGATGTTTGGATTACAACCCTGAAAGTAACCCAAAATACAAAAAGAAGCTGCAAAAGCAAACTACCAAGACTCCTTCCTTGTGGGGAGAGGAGCTGCTTCCCAATTGTTGAGCATGGTATCTGGGTCAATTAGTTGCACATCAGCACGACTAGTGCCTTCACCAGAATGGATCATATTTACTTCAGAAAACATCTGGCTGAATCCATGGCAAGTTTCATCAATGTTTGCCTGCGCCGAGGAATGTTAACCTTCTTGTGGCTTGACAAAAGTGTAGAAAATGTGAGGGATAGGTTGTTTCAAGACCCATCAGTACTTTTTGCGGTGTTTGGCTTTAACTTCATCTGCTTGTGTCGGCCTGAAGCCTAAACCAAAATTACCCTGGTTACTGAACGGAGAAATGGGCTCCGAAATTCCTTGCAGTGATGCCCCAAGCCTTTTCCTGGCTCATAACCTTGTCTCAGCATGAGTGCCTCTACCATTTCAGATGTGGCGGAAAGACGAGGATGCAGAATGGGCCCTTATTACTCAACATGGTCCGCAACAACCACTTCAAAATCCTGATAGACAATGGATTCACACCCTTCCTTGGCCTCAATACAGGGGATTAACGGGTCTTTATAAATGGAAGACTCGTCTTCCCCATAAACAATAATTTCTTGCCTGTCATGTTCGAATTTGAGCATCTGATGCAAAGTGGATGGCACAACTCGGGCCGTATGGATACATGGCCTTCCAAGAAGAAAGTTATAAGAAGTGTCCATGTCCACTACTTGGAANGACTCGTCTTCCCCATGAACAATAATTTCTTGCCTGTCATGTTCGAATTTGAGCATTTGATGCAAAGTGGATGGCACAGCTCGGGCCGTATGGATCCATGGCCTTCCAAGAAGAAAGTTATAAGAAGTGTCCATGTCCACTACTTGGAAGACAATTTCGAAGTCAACCGGCCCAATCATCATGGTGAGGTTGATCTCCCCAATGGTATCTCTCGTCGAGCCATCAAAATCGCGAATACAGGCATTACTGGGTCGGATTCTGTCTATATTGATCTTCATGCTTTGCAAGGTGGAGAGAAGGCATACATCTACGCTCGAGCCTCCATCAACCATGACTTGCTTCACATAGTGCCCCTCACATTTAACAGTCAAGTGCAAAGCCCTGTTGTGCCCGGCTCCTTCTTCGGGGAGTTCATCATCAGTAAAGGTGATTCTTTTCATCTCAAAAAATCTGTTAGCCATCTTCTCTAACTGATTCACTGTGGTCTTCTCTGAGACATGTGCCTCATTCAGGATCTTTATTAGCACACGAGCATGCTCTTTTTAATGTATGAGCAGAGATAGTAGAGAAATTTGGGCAGGATTCTTTCTCAGCTGGTCAATGATTGAGTAATCATGAATTTTAATCTTCTTCAAAAACTCTTCTGCCTCTTCTTCAGTGACTGGTTTCGTTATTGGCAATTGGACTTCTCTGATTTTCTTGGCCTTCCTCAACTCTTCTGGAGAGTAACACCTTCCCGATCGAGTNGGGGTTGCACGGCAGGTTTGATTATGATTGGCTCAGTTATACCCTTCGTACCGCCCTGGTTCTGCCTTGTGGTGAGGTGGCCTCCAAGAACATATAACCTTAGGCTTTGAACATTGGAGCGAACTTCCAACCTCGAGATTTTTGGAACAAATAAAGTTGCCTTCTCTGAGCTCTGGGCGCCTTTCACAATCAATGGCGCATCTCGGCTTGGACTTACTTTCAGACCTGTTCCTTCTTGAATTGCTCTTGATGTCATTTCTACTCGACCAACCGGCTTGTATTCTTGATCTCGGCCAATCATTCCCACAAAGTGAACATCATTGTGTACTGGCAAGGGGTTGTTGGTCACATTAGGAGGGTCCTCGTCATTTGTCACCACAATCAGTTTTTCAGCAATTAGTCTTTCTATGGCTCTTTTCAGAGTCCAACAATCATCAGTGCTATGCCCCGGGGCCCCTGAATGATATTCACATCTACCATTTACCTGAAATCCATGTGAATCAGGATGCATATGGTGGGGAGCGATGGTCCAATCATGCCTATTTGCTTCAACTTCTGGAATAAACTAGAGTATGATTCAGCCAATGGGGTGAATTTTTCTGCCAGCCTTTGCTCTCGACCATAATCCTGCCTGGGACGAGCATTGTAGGGTGCCCGAAAATTTTGCTGCTGAGGTCGAGAGATCCTTGGAGCTGGTGCCCACACTTACTGATTGGGAGGC
Source organism: Nicotiana knightiana (assembly GCA_005239525.1). Lineage (NCBI taxonomy): Eukaryota > Viridiplantae > Streptophyta > Magnoliopsida > Solanales > Solanaceae > Nicotiana > Nicotiana knightiana. Next base: position 2,820 of record ML419181.1, on the reverse strand, counting down.
CGAGCATAAGACTGGGCATTGAACACTGTGTACTGTGGTGGGCCCATAGAGTATTGAGGAATTGGCGGAGGATAATAATGTTGAGGGTAGCTGTATTGCCCCTGTTGAACTTGCACATAAGGGTGCGGTGCCCCCCTTTGAACTTCCCTGGATGCCGAAGTTATCATGGATCCCTCATCTATCTTCTTTTTATTTGTGAAACTTCCGACCCATTTTGGATAGCTTGAGTAGTGGCTTTAAGAGCAGCTTGACTTATAATTCTGCCAGTCTTGAGGCCATTTTTGACCATTTCCCCTATTTTGATTGCTTCTGCAAAAGGTCTACCCATCGCGGACATCATATTCTGAAAGTAATCAGACTCTTGAGCCTCCAGAAAAACAGCGATCAACTCATGGTTATGCATGGGTGGCTTGACTCTAGCCGCTAGCTCCCTCCACTTGATTGCATACTCCCTAAAGCTTTCAGTAGGCTTTTTCTTCATATTGGATAGGGAATTGCGATCTGGTGCAATATCTAGGTTGTACTGGAATTGTTGATGAAGGCCTGAGCCATGTCGTCCCAGACATGCCAGTGAGAGATATCTTGGTCGATGAGCCATTCTGAGGCTACCCCCGCAAGACTTTCCCCAAAATAAGAGCAATTCTTCTTTTCCACCTGCACCCCTCAGCTGGTTGCAGTACCTTTTCAAGTGGGCGATGGGGTCGCCGTGTCCATCATACTTCTCAAATTTTGGGGTCTTCAACCCTAGAGGAAAATGGATGTGAGGGAACATGCATAGATCACTAAAAGATACAGTTTTGTGACCTCCTAGTCCTTGTATGTTCTTTATGTTTNCTCATCTGGCTCAACTGTCTGGGTAGGCTTTTCATTTTCCACCGGGGACTCGTACTGAGGAGTCTGGTTGTATGGAGCTGAGACCCTGAAAGCCATATTTGGAGAGTAGTATTGTCCATCATAAGCATGATATGGTGGCTCGTTGTTTGTCCTCGTCACAGGTGGTGGTGGCGGTACTGTATATACCGCTACGCCAGACACGACAAGATNGGGGTACGGTAGAAGTTCCTTCTGAGGGACCCTGAGGTGGAGGCTGACCGGAGACCCAAGCTTGATATACATCTAACAGTTGTTGTTTTAATCTTCTCACTTCCTCCGACTCTTGCTCAACTGACTGAACATGGGGGTCGTCACTGACCAACTCGATTTCATCATTATTAGCCATCGGTACCTTCCCTTTATATTTGGTGAAGTAATGATGTGTTGCTAGTTTCACCACAAACCAACCACCTTAAGCTTACTGACTTGAGAGACAACAAACGTGTTAGGGTTAAGCATTTTATACATATGAATCACACGTAATATGCCATGTTCCTAACATTGTCACCATTTCTAACATGCTTTTGGAAGGCTTCATGTTTCATCCCGGCTTATGAGGCTGCTGCTTATTGGTGCTCTCAAATTTTGTTTTTCTCTTCTTCTTTTTTTCTTTTTCTCATTTTTTCGCTTTTCTTTTCAGTTGCCTATTTTTGTTCCCTCATTTTAGAGTTATTGAAATATTTTGATCGAACCTTTTAGGGGTTTCCTGTATTTTGTCGCCGCATGAATCAGATCATTACGTAGTTCAGGTAGATTAAGAATAAAGGAAATAAACTAACTCATTTTTGAATTTTGAATTCTTTCGTTTTTAATTTTTGAAAGAAAGACTATAAAGGAGAAAGAAAATATTTTTTTATTTTGATTTTTTTTCATTCTTTATTTTCGGTGAATTTCGAAAGAAAAAAATATTTTTTGGATTTTTTAGGATTTATGTTAAAGTTATGAAAGAAAGACTTATAAAGAAAATATTTTTTGAATCTTGAATTTTCTTTTCAACTTTCGAAAGAAAAAAAAATTCTAAAGAATAATGAAAATGTTTTTTTGGACTTTTAGAAGAAATTAAAAGAAAAATAAATTGGATTTTTTTTATAAAAAAAAATTGGGGGCTCAAAGAGAGACTTTTCTAAAGTACGAAGTAAAACAAAATATTTTTGCATTTTTTAAATTGGGGTCCAAAAGAAAGACTTTCATAAAAGGAAGTAAAGGAAAATATTTTTTTGAATTTGTTTTCTAAAAATTGTGGTCTAAAAGAAAGACTTTCTACCGAAGGAAGTAAAGTAAATATTTTTGGATTTTTTTTTGAAAATTGTGGGTTGGACCCGATAAAGGTTGCCTACGTATCTCGCATCCGGTGAGAATCAAACCCCCTTAGTTCGGTGAAACTGAGTATTTTTCTCTTTTGACTTTTTATGAAATTAATCTTTACACCTCACGTCAGACTACTACAAAATCTTAGTAAAAAAAAGATTATTTGTACTAAACTAGGAGAATATTTTTTTTTCTTTTTTTTTCTTTTTTGAAGTTCACCTCGACTATTTTCTAAAGCCGATCAACAACGCAAGCAAGCCTTCCAAATGATATAACAAGTAGCACAAAAATGGATATGATGGTCTCAAAGATGATACATANCCCGACCCCTGTGTCGAGTTTCGCTAAGTTAAATGCACGTGATGCAAATAAAGCGAACCTACTAGGGATATCCGGCATGAGGTTTGTTCTTCTAGGTTTAAATCCTAGTGGAGAATGTATCTAGACTGGCTTACTTGAGCGGACAACTCAAGCCGAGGAGGGTCACTATACAGGTAGCATTGCTTTCCGGCTTAACTGGTGGTGCCCCCGACTAAAACATGTGTGACTAAAATCCTTCACCGGGTGACAAGCACGTCGGCTATCTCAAAGAAAGTGGGTTATGTCAAGCAAATGCCCAATTTTTAGTTTCAAGAAGAC
>ML419180.1:3974-46492 GCA_005239525.1 Nicotiana knightiana | reverse complement strand
ATATATATATATATATATATATATATATAATGATCTACCCTTAGTAGAAGCTCTGTTTAATTTTGCATGTTCACTCTTCTTCTTCCACTCAGCGGTATTCCACTTCGCCAAGAGCTGATTCCAGACATCTTCACGTATCCAATCAGGCATGTTGCCACCTTTCCTAGCAATATGATGTGAATCTATTATCCGCTTATATTCTTTGTTCGTGAAGTTCTCATTCACCAGATTTTCAGGTGTTGGCTGCCATTCGCACCTAACCTACAAAATTGAATAAATAATATTAGACGAGTGAGGATAAGTATTAATAAAAAATAATTTATTCTTACCTTAAATTATTTCCACATATTCATTCTGATCTGGTATGGTATCTGTCTCCAGGAATTCCACGGCTCATGAAAAAATGGCTTCAAAAATTCCATCACCATATGCGCGACTTGAAATGATGACGAAAATCTACATTTAATTTAACATATAAAATGTCATAAAATTCATTACATGCAAAATTTTATTGAAAGTTTTTAAAAGTAAATTGAAGGACAACTCAGCCGATGAAGATGATCGTACTGTACAGTCCCTCTAGTACATTGTCTCATGGTACTAGCAACTGTAGAAGTACTCATAGATGGGGATGCAACTACGTGAGAGCCTCCAATATCCAATTTAGATATACTTGGAGCGGATGATGATGGATATGATTTACGAGGCACAAAAGATGAACCATCATGTTGGCTACTATGATGGCTCAGGGATGCAATCTGTAACGACCGGACCGGTCGTTTTGCGTTATCAGACCCCGTTCCCCTAAATCAAACTTCCCATAGGGTCTTATTGTGATTTATGACTTGCGGGGGTGGGTGGTTCGGGATTCTAAAGTGTTTAGAGTGCTATAAGAACACCTAGTTCCTTAAGGTTGGCCTTTAAGGCCAAGTTTGACTTCGGTCAACATTTTGGGTAAATGACCTCAGAATCAAGTTTCGACGATTCTGATAGCTTCGTATGATGATTTCAGACCCGGGCGTATGTTCGGAATGGGTTTTTGATGACCCGAGAGCGTTTCAACGCCCAATATTGAAATATGAAGTTCCTTAAGTTCCTATTGTGGTTTGGGACGTGTTTTTGTGTTATCGAGGTCCGAATGGAATTTCGAGACTGGAAATAGTTCTGTTATGTCATTTATGACTTGCCTGCAAAATTTGGTGTCATTCCGAGTAGTATAGGTCGGTTCGGCGCGTTGTTAGCGAAGTCAAGAAAACTTAAAGTTCCTAAGTTTGGTTCTAGGGGTTTTGAGGTGTGATTTTGAGTTTTAGCGTTGTTTTGGGTATTTCGAAGGCTCGAGCGAGTCCGTATTATGATTTGAGACTTGTTGGTATATTTGGACAGGGGCTCGGGTGGGCCCAGGTGCCTCCCGGACACCACACGAGGCCAAAATCCATCTGAAATAGCTGTCGGTGCACCTATTCTGGTGTGATCCGCAGGTGCGGTTGCCCAGTCGCAGGTGAGCCCCCAGCGGGCAGTCCATTTCTCGCAGTTGTGGACAAATTTCCGCAGGAGCGAAGCCGCAGGTGCGGTCTTCCCTTCGCAGGTGCGGGCCCAGGCTTCCTTGTCCATTTTCGCAGCTGCGAGCCTTTGCTCACAGGTGTGAGACCGCAGGTGCGGTCCTCGAGCCGTAGGTGCGGAAACACTGTCAGATAATGTGTTCTTAAATATGACATTCTTCATTATTTCTTCATTTCTTCCTCTATTAGAACACCTTGAGAGCTTGGGAAAATGGCTCAACGACCCAATCACTGAAAGGTAAGTAGATTCTATCCTAGAGTTAGTTAATGCATGCATTCTTAGTGGAATTTAAATACTTAATTAGTGAAAATTTAGGAAATTGGGTAGTAACCTAGGGCCTTCGAGAATTTAGAAAATTACCTGTGAATTAGCTATGAAATCAAGTAAAAATCATGTATTAATGATCCTTAGGCTATGGGTGAGTGTTTCCTTCGCAAATGTTTTGAATCCAAGCATGCGGGGCTGGGGTTGGATTTTAGGATTTCTTCAAGAATAGCGAATTTGACTTAGTAGCAGGAGGATTTCCATACTTTGAGCATAAATTGATGAATTTGTATAACATTTGGCTAGTTTTGAGTCCTCGGTTGTAGAGTTCGGAGTTTCAGGCGTGTTCTTGGTCCGGAGAGTAGATTCGACACGAGGTGAGTCTCCTTTCTAACCTTGTAAGGGGAACTGTCCCCCTAGGTGCTTTAAATGACTATGTGCTAATGTTTGTGGGGGATACGTACACGCAAAGTGATGAGAGTCCGTACGTAATGACTATTATTGTTATGTCCGGGTAGTTAGGCCTACACCATGCCTTATGTTTTCCTTAAAATAAACTATATGCTTAGTAAATTAATGTTACATGCGGCTTGTTTCCCTGGGATCTTGGAATTTAAGTAATTTTAAGGAATTTTTCACGAAAAGTAATTGATAAAGAATAAATGTGTGGATTGTGTGTCCATGTGACCGCTTCGCAATTTACATTTCGCGAGCGTAGTGTTATTTCCCCCACTCTCATGGGAGCGGGCTATATGCCACGATGAGATTGAAAGATATATATACATATTATGGTTCGGGCCGTTCGACCCTCGGCAATGCACATATATGATCATTATGATGGCTCGGGCCGGTTGTCCTTATCCTGTGTGCGCATGTTAAATTGTTAAGAATTCTATTCTGGATTTTGAGTGTTCGGATATATTTTTAAAGGAAAGAAAAGAATAACGAGGTAGAGATTGTATATTTACTTCCAGTATTTATTTGAATTACTGTTATTTTAAATGTTTACTGCTCTTATCATCCTTGTATGTCTGTTACTGATATTATATCTTGCTAATTATTTTCTTGGACCTTAGTGAGTGTCAAGTGGACCTCTCGTCACTACCTCTTCGAGGTTAGGCGGGATACTCACTGGGTACATATTTGTTTATGTACTCATGCTGCACTTCTGTACTTAATTGTACAGGTTCTGAGGCTGGTGCATCTGGTTATCATACCGGAGCTCGATTATGATCTTAGTTGGACCCGACTTCACGGTGATATGCTTCTCCTGACGATCCTCAGCAGCACCATGGAGTTTTCTTTTGCTTATTTCCCGTCTATTTCTTTCAGACAGTGGGATTGTATATTATGGTTTGTATATTCTGTTAGTATTGCCCGTAGGACTTGTGACACTAGTTCCTGGCACACACGTAGTTGTTATTTTGGTTTTGCGGGTCTGTATATGCATATATTGACTCATTCCTCTTTTTGACTGCTTTTGGTAGAAATGACTTGCTATCTTTTTCAATTAATGTTTTTTAACTTTAAAACTTGGCACGTATTGGGATGTTTAACCAAGCATGGGAGGAATCCTGAGTAATTTAAGTGTGGGCTTGCCTAACCCCGGTGTTGGGCGCCATCACGACCTGAGTTAGTATTTTGGGTCGTGACAACATGGTATCAGAGCACTAGGTTCACGTAGGTCTCACAAGTCACGAGCAAACCTAGTAGAGTCTTGCGGATCGGTATGGAGACGTCTGTACTTATCTTCGGGAGGCTATAGGGTGTTAGGAAAACCTCTCCTTATTTTTATTCTATAGTGCAGTCAATGGTTTACTAAATTTCATTCTTATATTCTCTCACAGATGGCGAGGACGCGTGCGTCCGATGTTCCAGACTCGGGAGGGGCTGATACCCTCATTGTTCGAGGCTGTGGCAGAGGCCGGGGGAGGGCACCGGCCCGAGGTAGGGGACGAGGGCATCCCCGAGCTATTCCAGTCATACCACCACCAGAGGACCCTACTATAGAGGAGCAGGGTGAGGTGCTCCCAGCAGGTCCTGCTCCAGTGGACTTTATGATGGCGCCAAGATTCCAGGAGATCATGGGTCGTATGATGCGGTTCATGGACACCATGTCCCAGGCCGGCTTATTTCTGGCAGATCCTGCCACATTTCAGGCGGGAGGGGGGGCCCAGACTCCTACCGCCCAGACTGCAGGTTAGGCAGCAGCATTACATCATACCTCAGGTAAACTACCCGTGGGTTGGGCCCAGCCTGTAGCAGCAGCACCTGAGCCCAGGCCAGCTGCAGACTGCGATCTGTAGAAGTTATTGGATAGATGGACTCAGTTGCACACTCCAGGCTTCGGGGGTGAGCGGGGCGAGGATGCCCATGATTTTGTTGATAGGTGCAGGGATAGGCTGCACAATATGAGGATATTAGAGTCCCATGGAGTGGACTTCACTACCTTCCAGCTAGAGGGAAGAGCTCGCAGATGGTGGCAGTCCTATATTCTCAGCAGACCAGCAGATTCTCCTCCTATCACCTGGGAGCACTTCACTCAGATGTTTCTAGACAGGTGTATCCCACCCTCTAAGAGGGAAGAGCTGTGATATTAGTTTGAGCAGTTGGAGCAGGGACAAATGTTAGTGACAGATTATGAGGCTAGATTTTCAGAGTTGTCTCGCCGCGCACTTATGATTTTTCCTACTGATGCTGAGAGAGTGTGGAGATTCGTAGCAGGGCTACACTCCGATATTAGGGCCAACATGGCCCGAGAGGTGGAGATGGGGACTCCCTATCAGCTGGTGGTCGAGATAGCTCGTCAGATTGAGGGCTATCGATCGAGAGGCAGAAAGCAGGGTCAGCAGAACAAGAGAGCCAGATTCTCTGGGGATTTCAGAGGTGCCCCAGTTAGGGGCAGAGGTCAATTTAGTAGAGGTCAGCCCAGCAGACCTCCATATTCAACACCCCCACCACCTCCCCGAGGTGTTCCATCGAGCATTCATTTCAGCGCCATGCCAGAGCGTTCCTACCGCCCTCCAGCCATTCAGACTTCACCCAGTGGTTATCCCAGTTATCCGAGATTCCCCAGTCCCTACTTCAGTGCTATGCTAGAGAGTACACATCGCTCTTTGGCCATTCAGGGTTCCTCTTCGGGGCAGCAGGCTATGATACCCCGAGGTTGTTATGAGTGTCGGGATCCAGGTCATATGAAGAGGCATTGTCCCAGGTTTCGGGGCAAAGCGGTGCAGCAGGATTTTCAGCCTATGGGTCCAGCACCAGCCGTCAGGCTACCTAGAGGTGGGGGACAGGTCGGCAGGGGTCGTCCTAGAGGTGGAGGCCAGTCAGGGAGAGGTCAGCCAACTCCTGTTCATTCTGGCGGGGCTCAATATTCCGGTGCTCCAGCTAGATTCTATGCTATCCCGGCCAGATCAGATGCAGTGGCCTCAGACGCCGTGATCACAGGTATTATTACAGTATGTGGTCGAGAGGCATCAATGTTATTTGATCCATGATCCACTTATTCCTATGTTTCGGTCTTATTTACTCATTTTCTGGATGTCCCTTGTGAGTCCTTGGGTTCTCCTATTTATGTGTCCACTCCCGTGGGTGATTCTGTGGTTGTAGACTGGATTTGTCGGTCCTGTGTGATTTCGTTTTGTGGGTTCAAGACTTGAGCGGATCTCTTATTAATCTACATGGTTGATTTCGAGATTATTTTAGGCATGGATTGGCTATCTCCTTATCATGCCGTGCTAGATTTCCATGCCAAGTTAGTTACTTTAGCCATGCTAGAGTCGCCTAGGCTAGAGTGGAGAGGTTCCTCAGTTAGTGCAGCCAACCGGGTTATTTCATTCTTGAAGGCTCGACACATGGTCGAGAAGGGTTGTCTGGCCTACCTCGCCTATGTGCGGGACACCACCGCCGAGTCTCTGACAATTAATTCAGTGGCAGTTGTTCGAGAGTTTGCTGATCTATTTCCTTCGGACCTTCCGGGCATGACTCCCGATCATGATATTGATTTCTGCATTGATTTAGCTCCAGGCACCCAACCTATATCTATTCCTCCGTACCGTATGGCTCCGAAAGAGTTGAAGGAGTAGCTTGAGGAGTTGTTAGATAAGGGGTTCATCAGACCGAGAATATCGCTGTGGGGTGCTCCAGTTCTATTCGTGAAGAAAAAGGATGGGTCCATGCAGATGTGTATTGATTACCGCCAGTTGAACAAGGTTACCATTAAGAACAAGAATCCTTTGCCGCGCATCGATGATTTGTTTGAACAGTTGCAGGGTGCTCGTGTGTTTTCTAAGATTGATTTGAGATCGGGGTATCATCAGTTGAGGATTGGGGCTTCAGATATTCCGAAGACTGCTTTTCGTACGAGATATGGCCATTACAAGTTCCTGGTGATGTCCTTTGGCTTGACTAATGCCCCAGCAGCATTCATGGACTCGACTAATAGGGTGTTCAGGCCGTATATTTATTCCTTTGTCATTGTCTTCATTGATGACATTTTGATTTACTCGTGTAGCCCGAGGGAGCACGAGCAGCATTTGAGAGTTGTGCTCTAGACTTTGCAAGAACATAAGCTATATGCTAAGTTCTCCAAGTGTAAGTTATGGTTGGATTCTGTGGCATTCTTGGGGAATGTGGTATCCAGAGAGGGTATCAAGGTTGATCCTCAGAAGATCGAGGCAGTTCATAGTTGGTCGCGTCCTACTTCAGCTACAGAGATCAGGAGTTTTTTGGGCCGAGCAGGCTATTATCGCCGATTTGTGGATGGGTTATCTTCTATTGAAACTCCATTGACTAGATTGACTCAGAAGAATGCCCCGTTCCGATGTTCTGACGAGTGTGAGGCGAGCTTTCAGAAGCTCAAGACAGTATTAACCTCAGCATCAGTTCTAGTATTGCCTTCTGGTTCTAGGATGTATACAGTATATTGCGATGCTTCGCGCGTTGGCTTGGGGTGTGTATTGATGCAGGAGGGGAGAGTTATTTCTTATGCTTCACGCCAGCTAAAGGTTCATGAGAAGAATTATCCTGTGTACGATTTGGAGTTGGCGGCGATTGTTCATGCTCTTAAGATTTGGAGGCACTACTTGTATGGAGTGTCCTGTGAGGTTTATACAAACTACTGTAGCTTGCAGCACTTGTTCAAGTAGAAGGATCTTAATTTGAGGCAGCGCAGATGGCTTGAGTTGTTGAAGGATTATGATATCACCATTCTTTATCATCCAGGCAAGGCAAATGTGGTAGCAGATGCTTTGGGCAGGAACGTAGAGAGTATGAGTAGCTTGGCTTATATTGCAGCAGAGGAGAGACCTCTAGCCTTGGACATTCAGTCCTTGGCCAATCGCTTGGCGAGATTATACTTTTCAGAGCCCCGTCGAGTTCTTGCACATGTGGTTGCTCAGTCTTTGTTATTGGGAGAGATTAAGGATCGGCAGTATGATGATCAGTGTTTGGCTAAGCTATGAGAGACAGTGGTTCAGGTTAGGGCCAAGGAGGTTATTATTGGCTAGGATGGTGTTCTGAGACTTCAGGGCCGCTTATATGTTCCTAAGGTTGATGGCCTAAGGGACAGGATTCTAGAGGAGGCACACAGTTCTCGGTATTCTGTTCATCCTAGTTCTACGAAGATGTATCGTGATTTGAAGCAGCATTACTGGTGGAGGCGAAGGAAGAAGGACATTGTAGAGTATGTGGCTAGGTGTTTTAACTGCCAGCAGGTTAAGTATGAGCACCAGAGGCCAGGAGGCCTACTTCAACAGATGCCTATTCCTGAGTGGAAATGGGAGCGTATCACTATGGACTTCGTGGTTGGGTTGCCTCAGACCTTGCGGAAGGTTGAAGCGGTTTGGGTAATTGTGGACAGATTGACCAAATCGGCGCATTTCATTCCAGTAGCTACTACTTATACTTCTGAGAGGTTGGCCCAGATTTATATTCGGGAGATAGTCAGGTTGCATGATGTGCTGGTGTCCATTATATCAGATCGAGGTCATCAGTTCACCTTGCACTTCTGGAGAGTATTGCGTGAGATGGGTACCCAGATAGATCTCAACACAACATTTCACCCTCAGACTGATGGTCAGTCGGAGTGTACAATTAAGATATTGGAGGACATGCTCAGGGCATGTGTGATTGACTTCGGAGGTCAGTGGGACCAGTTCTTGCCTTTGGACGAGTTTGCTTACAATAATAGTTATCAGTCCAACATTGAGATGGCACCATTTGAGACTTTGTATGGTCGGTGATGTCGTTCTCCTATCGGGTGGTTTGAGCCCGATGAGGCTAAGTTATATGGCACCGACCTGGTGAGGGATGCTTTGGAGAAAGTGAAGTTGATTCAGGAGAGGCTTCACACAACACAGTCCAGACAGAAGAGTTACGCAGATCAGAGGGCGCGTGATGTATCATTTATGGAGGGAGATAGGGTCCCGTTGAAAGTCTCACCTATGAAGGGTATTATGAGGTTTGGGAAGAAGGGCAAGCTAAGCCCGAGGTTTATAGGTCCCTTCGAGGTGTTGAGGCAAGTTGGGGAGGTTGCTTATAAGCTGGCCTTGCCTCCCAGTTTATCAGGAGTTCATCCAATTTTTCATGTATCCATGCTCCGGAGGTACCACGCCGACATCTCTCACGTGGTCGATTTCAGCACTATTCATTTGGATGAGAGGTTGGGCTACGAGGAGGATCCAATTGCTATTATTGATAGACAGGACCGCCAGTTGAGGTACAAGAGAGTTTCTGCCGTAAAGGTCCAGTGGAAGGGCCAGCCAGTCGAAGAGGCGACCTCGGAGTCTGAGGAGGACATGCATAGCAGATATCCACACTTATCCAGGACCTCAGGTATGATTCTAGACCCGTTCGAGGATGAACGTTTGTTTAAGAGGTGGAGAATGTAACGACCCAACCGGTCGTTTTGCATTATCGGACCCCGTTCCCCTAAGTGAAACTTCGCATAGCGGCTTATTGTTATTTATGACTTGCGGGGGCGGGTGGTCCGGGATTCGGAAGTGTTTAGAGTGCTATAAGAACACCTAGTTCCTTAAGGTTGGCCTTTAAGGCCAAGTTTGGCTTCAGTCAACATTTTGGGTAAACGACCTCGGAATCAAGTTTTGACGATTCTGGTAGCTTTGTATGATGATTTTGAACCTGGGCGTATGTTCAGAATGGGTTTCTGATGACCCGGGGAGCGTTCCGGCGCCCAATATTGAAATAAGAAGTTCCTTAAGTTCCTATTGTGGTTTGGGATGTGTTTTTGTTTTATCGAGGTCCGAACGGAATTTCGAGACCGGAAATAGTTCCGTTATGTCATTTATGACTTGCCTGCAAAATTTGGTGTCATTCGGAGTAGCATAGGTCGGTTCGGCGCGTTGTTAGCGAAGTCAAGAAAACTTAAAGTTCCTAAGTTTGGTTCTAGGGGTTTTGAGGTGTGATTTTGAGTTTTAGCGTTGTTTTGGGTTTTCTGAATGCTCGAGCGAGTCCCTATTATGATTTGGGACTTGTTGGTATATTTGGACGGGGGCTCGAATGGGCCCAGGTGCCTCCCAAACACCACACGAGGCCAAAAATGAGCTTAAATAGCTGCTGGTGCACCTATTCTGGTGTGATCCGCATGTGCGGTTGCCCAGTCGCAGGTGCGAGACCGCTCCTGCTGTCCCAACCTCGCAGGTGCATGTGATCGCTTCGCAATTTACATTCCGCGAACGGAGTGTTATTTCCCCCACTCTCATGGGAGCGGGCCGTACGCCACGACGATATTGAAAGATATATATATTATGGTTCAGGCCGTTCGACCCTCGGCAGTGCACAGATATGCCAATTATGATGGCTCAGGCCGGTTTTCCTTATCCTGTATGCGCATGTTAAATTGTTAAGAATTCTGTTATGGATTTTGAGTGTTCGGATATATCTTTAAAGGAAAGAAAATAATAATGAGGTAGAGATTGTATATTTACTTCCTGTATTTATTTGAATTACTGTTATTTTAAATGTTTACTACTTCTATCATCCTTGTATATCCGTTACTGATATTATATCTTGCTAATTATTTTGTTGGACCTTAGTGAGTGTCAAGTCGACTTATCGTCACTACCTCTTCGAGGTTAGGCGGGATACTCACTGGGTACATATTTGTTTATGTAATCATGTTGCACTTCTGTACTTAATTGTACAGGTTCTGAGGCTGGTGCATGTTTTTATCATACCGGAGCTCGATTCTGATCTTAGTTAGACCCGACTTCACGGTGAGCTGCTTCTCCTTACGATCCTCAGCAGCACCATGGAGTTTTCTTTTGCTTATTTCCCGTCTATTTCTTTCAGACAGTGGGATTGTACATTATGTTTTGTATATTCTGTTAGTATGCCCATAGGACTTGTGACACTAGTTCCTGGCACACACGTAGTTGTTATTTTGGTTTTTCGGGTCTGTATATGTATATATATTGGCTCATTCCTCTTTTTTACTGCTTTTGGTAGAAATGGCTTGCTATCTTTTTCAATTAATGTTTTTGAACTTTAAAACTTGGCACGTATTGGAATGTTTAACAAAGCATGGGAGGAATCCTTAGTAATTTAAGTGTGGGCTTGCCTAACCCCGGTGTTGGGCGCCATCACGACCTGAGTTAGTATTTTGGGTCGTGGCACAATCGGTGGTGAGCGTCCGAACTAACTTGCAGGATCACGTGGGGAAGAACTAGGAAATGAGGTGTGGGTGTAAAATTAATGGTGGTAGAAGCTGAGCCACCATGAGAAGGCATGGAGTAATACTGAAGCGAGCTAGACGGGGTAGGGACTTTGAAAAAGTAAGATGATTGTGAAGCTGGCATGGAAGGACGAGGAGGCATATGAGGAGGGCTCATATTTGGTGTAGGTGGAGGAAGCTGAGTTGATCTAGGTAAACCGTATTTTTCTTCTTAGATTTTTTAATTTCTTTACCGCGAGAATCCATCTGTGTAATGAATATAAAATAATTATATGTAAAAAATTTTAATATAACAAATATAAACATAAAGTATACATTATAAATATAACAATATAAACATAAAAAAAATGAAGATGTCATTAATAATATAAAGAAATTTTATTACATATTATAATGAAGCATATCATAACATATAAATACTAAACAAGTCATAAAACACATAAATAGCTTAATCCTCATCACTTGTTTCATTTTTATTTTCATTTTCTTCATCATATGATTCTTCATCGCTTGTTTCATTTTCATCATATAATTCTTCATCCTCTCTTGTTTCATGTTCATCAATTGAATCTTCGTCCTCATTTTCCATTGATGTTCCCGCACCATGCTCAGTTAAAATTGATCTTAGGACTGAAAGACCAAATTCTTCGTATAGGCCGTTGTTATCCTGCAATTCATATGCTAATTCATCATCCAGTACTGTTTCAACACTTGAAATATCATTTTGGTACACTACATCCGATGCATCCTCGACTTTAACTCTACCCATTGGCTTAGATTTTATCACTACCCACCATGCGAACTTATTCTTGCACAAACGATAAGGTACATAATATACTTGTTTCACATTTTGTGCAATAATAAATGGGTCATAGAGTCTATACCTCCTCGTGTTCTTTATTTCAACAATTTTGTATTGTGGATGCACTTTCGTACCTCTATTTGGTGTTGGATCATACCACTTACATTGAAAGAGTACCAATTTTTTCTTCGGCCAACACACTTTATACTCAAGTTCTATGATCTCTTGAAGCACACCATAATAATCAATATCCCCATCGGCTTTCACACGCACACACCACTATTATTTGTTTCTTACCCTTAGACTATTCTTATGTATGAAACTTGTACCCATTGATACAATACTTAGACATCTTTCTGACTCTAGGATCAGGTCCCCAAGCTATATCTTACAAAAATTGATCATTTACGCCATTAACTGGATTATGAACCTATAAAGGGTAAGATAATTTAGAATTATTTAAATACATATAACTTTATTATAATTTACAGTTAATAAGAACATATTAAAAATTAAGTAACACTTACAAATTCTTTTAATCATTCTGAAAACTTTGGATAAACAAGCTCTTGCTCATATGTACCCACAAACCAACTGTCCGACAAAATAGGAAATGTTATTACTTAAAACGATGATGAATCTTTAATATATATCAGTAAAAATATAAATGTATACTTACTTATAGTAAGGTTGGACCTCTGAGCAATTCAAAATCACATGTGTTGTAGCTGACTTTAGTTCCATCTCAGCCAAACGTCGTTTTGAACTACGTTTTGGACCGCCTTTACCTGGTTGATTGAATATGGAAAATGGTGGATATGAAGGATAAGTGCCTCCATCTTCATGTCGATCAGGTCTATTTCTCAAACATGTCACATCATGTTCAAAATAACTTGAACAAAAATAAGAAGTTTCTCTAGCCACATATGTCTCACAAATCTATCCTTCAATCCTATATCTATTTTTGACAGTCCGCTTACATTTGCCAATAATCCTGCATATTACCATTATTTTTATATGGAATAATGTTAAAATAAAAAACATAAGGATTAATGACTAATAATCATTCATTATCTCTCAAATGGATACATCCATCTTCATTAGAATTGGCCCTCCAAGCCATGCCTCTTGTGCAAGGTGAATTGGAAGATGTTCCATCACGTCAAAAAAGCCAAGAGGGAAAATTTTCGCCAACTTGTTTAAATTTACGCAAATGTTATTCTCCACGTAGTTAGGTTCTCCACCCTCAAGGTGCTAGAACACAACTCCTCAAAAAATAATCTTACCTCTGTTATGGGATTCCATATTTTATCAGGCATTGCATTAAATTCAACAGGCATCAAAGACTCTATTAAAATGTGACAATCACGCTTTTCAAGACGTCAACTTTCCTTATTTCATATCAACACACCTAGAAAGGTTTGATGCATACCCATCACGCAATCACAAATATATCTTATCTCCTCCAAGGTGAAGGTAAAACTGTCCTTGAGTTTCTGAATCTTGTTGTTCAAATATGTCAGGTACAACTCACTTTGCCTAAAATATTCTTTTAAATCCTTCCTTCAAGTTATCCTTTGTCTTGTTGTTGACATCCATCACAGTATTAAATAAGCTATCAAAAAAGTTCTTCTCGATATACATGACATCAAGATTATGCCGAAGAAGATTGTGCTTCCAATAAGGTAACTCCCAGAATATGCTCTGTTTAGTCCAGTTGTGTGTAACACCATAACCAGGTATCTTATTAGCAAAGGAATACTCTTTTACCTTAGGCAGATCCCTAACTCTGTTCTAAATCACTTCTGGAGACAAGACGGATGGTGGCTCATCATAATCAGTTTTGTTCTTTATAAATGCACTAGTATTTCTCCTGAACTCATGATCCATTGGCAATAAGCAGCGATGGAAGACAAACCATGTGTTCTTACCTCCATGTTTCAAAGTGAATTCCTTTGTATCTTCCATACAAGTCGAGCAAGCTAACTTTCCGGCAGTTGACCACTCGGACATCATTCCATAAGCAGAAAAATTATTTATAGTCCACATCAAAGTAGCATGCAATCTAAAGTTTTGCTTAGTTGATACATCATATGTTACCACGCCTTGATGCCACATTAACTTCAACTCATCAATCAAAGGCTGGATGTAAACATCAATCAAATTTTTTGGATTGCGTGGACCTTGAATATACAAGTTAGAAACAAATATGGACTTGTCATAAATAACTCGGGTGAAAGCTTATACGGTGTAATAAACACCGGCCAACATGAATATGGTGCAGCAGAGACTGCAAATACAGTGAATACATCATCGCATAATCCCAACCTAATATTTCTTGGTTCATTAACAAAGTCCAGGAACACCCTATCGAAATGCTTCCATGCTTCTCCATCTGAAGGATGACATAGAACACCATCTGGTCTTCTATGCTCATAATGCCATCTCATATGAGGAGCGGAGCTCATTGATGCATACAACCTCTTTAACCTTGGTATAAGAGGTAAATAGTGCATCGCCTTCATCGGGGTCTTCTTCTTTTTAACATTTGTGGCATCTTTGTAACGAGTCTTGTTACAAAATTTACAGCTCTCTAGAGATGCATCATCCTTATAAAATAACCTGCAACCATGCTCACAGCAATGAATCCCCTCTGATGAAAGACCCAACATAAAAACTAATTTTTTGGCCGTGTAGAAATATTTGGGTAGGTAAATATTACACTAATTAAGTTTATTCATAAGCCCAATGATAGAATTCATTCCCAATTGATAAATAGAACTATCCGACTTAATCTGAAGTAATTGAACAGCAACAAACAACTTGGAATGCATTGAGCCTTCATACAACAGACAGCTAGCTTCCTCTAACTCTTTGAAATAATTTTTAGCCTCATCATTTGGTTCAGATTGAGCTCCTGGGAACATCTCAAAGGCATTCCTCATCATGTCATTGAATCTAAAATTTTCAACATTATTATCCACTATGGGACTTCCCTCCTCACCACCAAAAGAATTATGAAAATCAACATCATATACGCTATCTAGATTCTCACCATGAGCAGTCCACACATAATAATTTTTCATAAATCCCTATTTAAAAATATGTGTGATGACCCATAGGTCATTTTATGTTTTAGAACCTAATTCTATGCTTTGAAGCCTTAAATACCTCATTTTAGTCTTCCTCGATTTACATGCGCAGTCCGGGTATTTTTTCGGAAAGCTTTTATGTTAAAAACTGAGAAAATATGAAATTTTGACCTAAAATCCATTTGAATTGACTTCGATCAATGTTTTGAGAAAACGAACTCAAATTAATTTTTTGATAGTTCCGCTGGGTCTGTATCGTGATTTAGGACTTGGGTGTATGCCCGAAATCGAATTCAGAAGTCCCTAGCTCGAGTTATCGCACTTTATTGAAATTTGAAAGTTAAAGGTTTAATGACTTTGAAATGTTTGAATTTTTGGATATCGGGTCCGTATTTTAGTTCTGGAACCCGGTATATGTCCAATACTATATTTATGACTTGTCTGTCAAAATTTGTTGAGAAAGGGAGTTGGTTTGACGTGATTCAGACGTCCGTTTGTGAAATTATAAGTTCATGAGTTTTCTTGAAAATTCCTTTGATTTGATGCTCAATTCGTAGTTCTACATGTTATTTTGGCGATTTGATCGCGCGAGCAAGTTCATATGATGTTTTAGACTTGTGTGCATAGTTGGTGTAGAGCCCCGAGGGCTTGGGTGCGTTTCGGATAAGCTATAGATGGTTTTAGACTAAGAAAAATCTGGTTTTCCTCAGCTTCAGTTGTCATCTCGTTTCCTTCTTTGCGTTCGCGTAGGTACTCCCGCGAACGTGAAGAGTGAACTGGGGCTGGGTGGAAATTCTTCTTCACGAATGCAAAGGCTGGGTCGCGAATGCAAAGCAATGTGGGCATTACCCTTCACGAATATGTCCTGCCTCTCACAAACGCGTGGGCATGGGACCTGGGGGGAGGGGAATTGGCCTATATTTTTCGCGAACGCAGCACATGGCTCGCGAACGCATAGGCTGGTGGGTATAAGACTTCGCAAACGCAAGGTGTATCTCACAAATGCGAGGTGTATCTCGCGAACACATAGACTATTTGAGCCGCTGCTTCGCGATCTTGGTAGGCCCTCCGTGAATGCGAAGAAGGCCTGATGCCAGTGATTTTAAACAGAACCAGCACGGGATTTTTTCCATTCTTTAAAAATTTGAAAGCTAGAAACCCCTAGAGGCGATTCTCCCAAGAGTTTTTCTTCCCCAATTTGCTGGTAAGTGATCCTAACCTACTTTCTTTTAATTACCCATTACATTTCATAAGTTTTCAACCTAAAATCTAGTGTTTTCATGGTGGAAATTGGGGGTTTGAGTAGAATTAGGAATTTTTGTAAAAAGGGCATTTAGACCTCAAATTGAGTTCGGATTCTAAAATAAATCACATAACCGGGCTTGGGGTGAATGGGTAATCGGGTTTTGGTTCGAATTTCAGGTTTGGACCAAGCAGGCCCAGGAGTTGACTTTTGTTGACTTTTAAAATAATGACCTTAATTGAATCCTTTAAAATTGTGGGTAGTTCCTAAGGCTTAATTTGAATTGTTTGGTTGCTAATTTGCTAGATTGTACCAGTTCAAATGCTTGTTTGAAAGGCAAAATGATGGTTGAGCTTTGAATTGATTCTTGGAGCGAGGTAGGTGTCGTGGTTAACCTTGACTTGAGGAATTAGGACTTGTTTGTCTATTTGCTACATGTTTAGATGTTGGGTACAACGTATATGTGAGGTGACGAGTACTTATGCATTGTTGTCGGGTTAAAGCATGCGAGTGGGACTTTTTCCTTGTAATTATTGCTTACTTTGATTATGTTATCCATGCTTAGACTAGTTATTTGTTAAATTGATCGCTCTTACTGTGTTTATGGGGTTTTGTGATAATTGAGTATTGATTCCAATATTGAGATTGGTATTGTGGAATTACTGTTGAAGTAAGTCTTGTTCTTGTTGAACCTATCTCCTTGTTATTACTTGTTCATTGTTATATGGTAAGGGAGAGTATTAAAGCACAAAGGGTGATGTCGTGCCATATTGTGAGTGTTAATGCACGAAGGGTATTCCGTACCATATTGTGGGTGTTAATGTACGAAGGGTGATGCCGTGCCATATTGTGAGTGTTAATGCACGAAGGGTGATGTCGTGTCATATTGTGAGTGTAAAAGTACGAAGGGTGATGTCGTGCCATATTATGAGAGTTAATGCACGAAGGGTGATGTCGTGCCGTATTTATTGGTTCATATTGAAAGTGAGAGTAAAAGCACGAAGGGTGATGATGTGCAGTATCATTGTTTCATTGTGAGGTTGAGAGTAAAAGCACGAAGGGTGATGCCGTGAATTTTTCTTCGCTGTGCTTAATTGTTTTCACTGGCTAAATGCATACTGACTGTTCTGGTTATCATTTCCGTTGTATCTCTCGTATCTTTTATCCCCTTTAGCATGTCCCCCTCCCAATAGTACATGATTAGCTTTTATCTGTTGTTATCTTGTACATATATTGTTATTTGCATAGGTTTATTATGTGAGTGTCTTGTTATAGCCTCGTCACTACATCGTCGAGTGTAGGCTCGACACTTACGCGTACATGGGGTTAGTTGTACTCATACTACACTCTGCACTTCTTGTGTAGATTTTTGTACGGGCCCTAGCTGATTGTGAGGATTAGCATTTGGGACGTGCTTATTGGAGACTCAAGGTAGATCTGGGGCGTCCTCATACCTTGGAGTCCCTTTCTAGCTTCCCTATTTTACTATTTCTTTTCATTCAAAACAGTTGTTTTCTTTCAAACTCTACTTGTAGAAAATCTTAGAATCTCGTGAGTTGTGACTCCATATCCGAATTGTATCAGATATTAGGGGCATTATGTTATTCCGCATTTCACTTTTTGCTTCTATTTGGCTTAATTGATTCTGTTATTGAATTGACTAAATTGTCTTAAAGAATCCTCTAACATTGGCTTGCCTAGCAAGTGAAATGTTAGGGCCCATCACGGTCCCGAAGGTGGAAAGTCCGGGTCGTGACAAGATGATACGTAACAACATCTTCTCCCATTAAGTTAACACACTTGCATACACAAGGGCACCTAATCTTTCCTTCATTACGAAAATCATCAAGTTTCCTTGACTTAGTAATAAATCCAGCAATCCCTTCTTTAAATTCATCTCTTAACCCCACACGATTAGGATGATTCATATTATACATTCATCTACGATGCGCAAATGCCATCTACACGAGCAAAAAACAATAGAAGTTGACATGTTTATTTTATTTATACTACTTACTAAGTTATATTATCCCAAAAGTTATATAAATTGTTTAATTATATATTATACTATAATACTTGGTTTGTTGTAATATTAATATGTACATTAATTAATTGTAAGACAAAAAAGTCTTAAAACATAAAAATTAATCTAATTTATTTTAAATTATCATATAATGCTCTAATGCTTAGTTGATCGCATTTTCTTCATTTCTTTTCAATAATAAATAATATAATTAACATATAGATAGGGCATGCAGAATTTCCAAACGAAAAATCGAAACAGAGAAGTATTATCACTTAAGTTGTTTCTTAACTAACCTAACTTGAATGTATAAAATTCTAACTCTTTAAAAATATTGTTCAACTCTAACTATTATAACCTAAATTATAAGAAGTTTAGCAATTAGGTTTTCTTTAGTTATTTTTTATATAAACAAGAATTCCATACTTTTAGAACATACCAAAATTATTCTAAATTTTTTCTTTATTTACTATTTGATACATACAAGTACACTAGCCATTTTCACAAGAACATCTAACTAAAAAGAAAAAAAATAGCTATATAAACAAGTAAATTTTTAACAAGTCACTATATACATATTATATTGCAAAAATTATTGCTAATTTATCTACACTATATTGCAAATTATATAGCTAATTTATACATATTATTTTGCTAAATTAATGTAAAAACAAATACCTGTAAAACGACCAACGGATCAGCTGCAGAACCACCACCAGAGGGGAGATGGACCGTCAGATTCTTGCACCAAAAATGAGTTAAAAAACTTGGGAAAAATTTTTTTGGGGAGGGGGGCGGCTGGACGGGTAAATGGAGAGGATGAGGGAGAGGGAGAGGGAGAGGGAGAGGGAGATGGAGAGGGAGAGGGAGAGTGGGAGTGTAACAACCCAACCGGTCGTTTTGAGCTCTAGCGCGTCATTCAGCAGTTTGAAGTCGTGAGCAGCTTCATTCAAGGTGTTATGACTTGTAGGTGTGGTTGGAATTGAATTTCGGGAAGTTTAGAGTTGGGTTGGAAAGAAAATTCTCATTTCAGAAGCCTTAAGTTGGAAGAATCAACTAAGATTGGAATTTTGAGTAAAATACCTCCGAATCAGGATTTGAAGATTCTAGCAGGTTCGTATGATGATTTCGGACTTGGGCGTATGTCCGGATCGAGTTTTGGATAACCCGGGAGCGTTTTGATGCATATTGTGGAAGTTAACATTTTAGAAGGATTTCATAAATTTGGGCTTGAAGTGCATTTCAGTGTTGTTGATGTCCGTTTGGGATTCCGAGTATGGGAAAAGATTTGTATGGTGATTCTGGAGTTGGGAGCGCGATCAGAAGTAAATTTGGATGTCCGTAGGTCATTTTGAAGTCATTTGGCTAAAGATAGAAATTTGAAGGTCTTTGAGAAATCCGACCGGAAGTGGAAGTTTTGATATCGAGGTCGGAATGCGATTCTGGAAGTTGGAGCAGGTCCGTAATGTTGAGTATGACTTGTGCGCAAAATTTGATGTCAATCGGGCGTGATTTGATAGGTTTTTGCATCGGATATAGAAGTTGGAAATTTCTAAGTTCATAAAGTTGGGATTTGAGTGCGACTCATGGTTTCGATGTTGTTTGATGTGATTTGAGGCCTCAAGCAAGTCCGCATTATGTTTTGGAACAAGTTGGTATGATTTGACAGGGTCCCGGGGGCCTCGGGTGGATTCCGGGTTATTAACGGATCAAGATTTAAAGTTTGAAGAAGTTAAGATTGCTGTCATCTGGTGTAATCTGCACCTGCGAGGATTTGGCCGCAGGTGCGGCTTGGGCGCCGCAGGTGCGATAGTGGGCAGGCTTGGCTTGGGACCACAGGTGCGATGGAATTCCCGCACCTGCAAAGCCGCAGGTGCGTACAGTGGGGCGCAAGTGAAATTTTGGGCTGTAGTTGAGGAAGCCTCAAGTGCGGGAGATTGGTCGCACCTGCGGAATCGCAGGTGCGGAGGAAGGACCGCAGGTGTGGAAATCGGCCTGGGCAGAATGTTTTAAAACAAGAATTTTGGTTCATTGTCTTCATTTTTCTCATGGCTTAGGCGATTCTAGGAGAGCTTCAAGAGAGGATTCCTTCATGAAATGTCAAGGTAAGTAACTCCTTCATTCCTCTAAGTTAAATATAAGATTATATGCATGGATTAGGCATGGAATTTGGTAAGAATTTGGGTAATATTGAAGAAACCTAGAAAATGGAAAATTTGGAATTTAGCCACGAATTTAGCATGAATATTTGAG
The DNA here is from genome assembly GCA_005239525.1 of Nicotiana knightiana. Taxonomy (NCBI): domain Eukaryota; kingdom Viridiplantae; phylum Streptophyta; class Magnoliopsida; order Solanales; family Solanaceae; genus Nicotiana; species Nicotiana knightiana. Next base: position 26,560 of record ML419180.1, on the reverse strand, counting down.
TAAATTGTATATTTGAGTTAGTGAGGCTATGGGTAGAATACATCTTCGAGAAATTTCGGATTCCGGGCACGTGGGCCCGAGGGCATTTTGGTCATTTCACCAAGCAGTGTTGGGATATATAATTTGAATTTGTTGTGAGTATTAGGATGAATTTTCATTGCTTTGCCGTTATGTGGTAGTTTCAGAGAATTGTGCGTCCGTTGGAGTCTTCGGAAGGGCTTGGAGGCTGGTTATGGGAATTTTGGAGCGAGGTAAGTCTCCTTTCTAACTTTGTGAGGGGGAATCGTGCCCCCTAGGTGAATAAATTCAGTACATGCTATTATATTGGGGGGCTACGTACGCACGAGGTGACAGGAGTCCGTGCGTAGCTACTATTATGCCATGTCCGGGTAGTCTAGGATCCACTAGCATGCCTTACGTGTTATACCTGTAATCCTGCCTGTAAGATTAAACTGCTAATATAATCGAAATAGTAATTGAATATCTAAAAGAAGACTGGAGTTCATTTTGTTAATCTTCTACAAAGAGAATTGATTTCTCGGTGGATATTTGTGTACCTGGACTGGGTTGTATTGTGGAATATCACTAAACTTGACAAATGAGTTTCAAGACAAAGATTTAAAAGCTATACTTCATGTTCCTTTAAGAAGAATTTTACCACTTTCCTGAGAAAAACTGTTTTCTTGATAAAATACAGATTTATTATGTGGATATGTGTAACTTTGGTTGCCTGAGTTGCATGTATTATTCGCGAGCAGGATGACCCCGTATTTGTGTGTGTATTCATATGAGCACCAGAGTCGCAAGTATGATTCTCGAGCAGGCTAGCCGTATTAGTTTTAGCCGCGTCGCATGATCGATTCGCGAGCGGGGCAGATAGATGCATCTATGATTTGAGTCGTTTGACCCTTCGGCAGTGCACAATTTATTATTGTTGGTCCGCGCCGTTCGACCCTCGGCATTGCTTGCGCATGATATTTGCTGCGTAATTGCTATGATTTTGCCTGATTGCTGGCCTGAAACATTGAGTTATCAATTGAAATGACAGAGATTTAAAGTTATTAAAAGAGATTTTGGAAGAAGTTGTTCCTTCCCGTCGATTAATTGTTATTTGATTAAATCACCCATGTTGATTATTTGTATTAATATGACGAAGATATAAAGTGTTAAACATGAACGGAGTTGAAAATATTTAAATCCTGATTTTAATAAATTGCCTATGATAATCATGCTTAGTGTCATACTTAAATATTCTAAATTGACCTTTAGTAAGTGTCTAATTTGACCTCTTGTCACTACCTCTCTGAGGTTAGGCGGGCGACTTACTGAGTACACGTTGTTTTTGTACTCATGCTACACTTGCTGTGTATTTTATTGCACAGGTACTTTCATAGCAATGTGGAGGATTCGGATACTTAGGCGAGTTGCATCATCCGGAGGCGATCCGCAGCTGACAGAGTCTCCTTCGTACTGTATTTATTTCATTTTAAATTTCCTTGTCCAGTTGTATTTCGGACAGGCTTTGTAATGATTGTATAAGTTCTTAGAAATTGCTCATGTACTTGTGACACCGGGTTCTGGGATATGTGTTGGGGTATATTTGTTAAAGTGTAATACTTAAACTATTGTTTTACTTAACAGATTCTATTTGGTTAAAATGTAATAAAGTGCAAGAAAATGTTTTTTTTCGTAAATATTTTAAACCGGAAATTATTTCGATTTTTAATGATTGGCTTGCCTGACAATGAGGTCCGGCGCCATCACGACCTTATGGATTTTGGGCCGTGACAGAGAGAGAGGAAAATCATACCTTATATGATTATATTATAGAGGAAACACAAGAAATATAGCGGGTGGGGCAGAAAAAGAGAGAGGAGGAGCGGGGAAAAAATTAGAGAAGAAATAAGAAAGAATAAAAACGGGCTAGGGTTATAATTAAAAATAGATTTGCGATCGAATCTGTCGCAAAAATTTGAATTTCAAATTGTGATTGATTCGGTCGAAAATCCCATTGATCAGTCAGACCTCTTTTTTTTTTTTGCACATTCCGACCAAATTGGTCGAACATTTAATTTATTTTTTTTAAATTTTACTTATTGCGACGGATTCAGTCGCAAATCATAAAAAAAAATTTTGCGGTATTTTCCGCGTAATTGAGCGACTGAATCAGTTGCAAATTGGAGCCAACAAAAAAATTAACATGTATTTTTAATAAACTTTCCGACTGAATCAGTCGCAAATTGCAACCGATTTAATTCAGTCGCAAATTTGTTGTCTTTTAGTAGTGTGAGGGCAGAAATCATGTGTAATATACATTGAGAAGCTTTTGAGCATGTCTTCTAACTTAGGGTGTGTCTATGGCATGCATCTCTCTCTTAGATTGTTTTCAGGAAGTAACTTTATATTTTTTTAATGGGTTTTTACATTCCTATACACTATTTGTAACTTTATTATCCTCCCTACTCAAGTTTTAATTTAATTACGTAGGCGTATACAATTTACCAATTATGTACATTTTAGGAATTTAATGAGAATCAATTAACTCCTATAATCTCTCTACCGTACATATCCCATTCCCTCCACGTTTCTCTCTATATACCCCCACGTTTCTGCCCTATCTCCCTCTATTAACGCCCGTCTTTCACTTTTCTTCAAAAATCTCTCTTAATTTTTCTGAATTCTAGCTCTAAATCCTACCAAAATAGTAGCTGCTTAAATTTTTCCTTCCCTTTCAATTAAGAAGAAAGCAATTCTGAAGATTAGACCTAAAAAAAAGCTAATGTTGGTGATATTCCTACTTTTGATTTGGGTGTTTTCTCACATGATTCACCCAAAAAAGCAGTGAAATCAGCACATGCAAAACAAGAGACAAAGTCCAAGCTTTCCCCTCGTGAAGCTAGCGCAGAAGCTCGAACAAAACTTAAGCATGATAGGGATGCTGGTGAAGCTTCGACATCTGCTAAATTAGTAAAGCGGAAGGACAAAGAAATTGCTCGCGATGATAATTTCGCAAAAGAAAAAGCTATCTCGAAAGTTGCAAAAAAATAGAGTTTGACCTACTGTCAAACCTTCGAAAAAGAAAAAGGTTCAAAAATCATCTAAAACTATAGCCCAACAACCATTGGAGAAGGTAAAATTTTAGTAGTTACAATTTTGTTTTTTTTAAAGCTAAAAAACCTGTTCTCATTCTCATGACTACACAAAGTCTTTTTTTTTTTTTTTTTTTTTTTTTTTTTTTTTGTATTTGTAATTTTTTTTGTCTACATTGTGTATATTTGTTGTAGGTTATAAACTTTTCTACATTTCCCTGTAAAGTGTAGATTTCTTTTATATTATTCAAAATCATTTTTTTAGGAACGTACTGCATGATTTAGTTGATTTTATTGGCACGACCCAATTTCCCCTCCGTTGGGAATCGTGATGGAACCTAGTCTTAGGAACTAGGTAAGCCTAACATTTACTAAGTAACAACAATAATAAACAACATGTAACAACTTTTGAAATGGAATTCTTTATAAAATTTACAATTTCCAAGACCGGTAGTACAAGTTATAAGCTCTACAGATTCTACTACAATTTTCTAAATACAACTATTTGAAATGAAATAAACAGTATGAATACAAAGTAGAAGGTGACTCTGAAGCCTGCGAATGCAGCAACAGGGTTACCTTGAGTCTCCAGCAGCAATCCGCACACCTAGCTAACTCTCAACGGACTTTGAAACACCTGGATCTGCACAGAAGTGTAGTATGAGTACACCATATTGGTACCTAGCAAGTATCAAGACTAACCTCAGTGGAGTAGTGACGAGAAATAGTCACTGGACTAATCAACCAGAACGAGTATAAGTATAGGAACAACAGAGTATGATATCTACATAAAGACTACGTGAATGGCAAGTAAAACAATAGTTACAGTAAGAAAAGAAAACAACAGTTATCAACGAAAATACCATAATAATGAAATAGAAGAATGAATGAAAACACAACCTAAATCCGATAATAACAGATAAAGGAAAGACAAGTAAACCTCAACTACAACGACCTCTTTCACATTGGGTTTCAGTCAATAAACTCCACGAGGTACCGAACCTCGGGCTAATCACAATTCACGAGTCTCAATACCTGAACCCTAATACTTGGCATCCTGTGCCCTCTTGACACCTCATAACCGCACTGACGACTCACATTCCAAATAGAGCCATTATCACATAGAAGGCAAGTAAACAAGGGTGTCCATTTACACTCAACAATGTCAAGAAAACCTCTTAACCGATTAGGGTGCTTAATTACGTGTATGCTTGTGCAAGTGTCCTAACATAGTTTATACCACCTAGTAAGCATAAGAAAAGAAACAGACATCACGTAAAATGTTTTCTCACAACTTTCACAAGGTAAAGCTCACACAGGCAAGTGTTTTACTACATAAGTATCAACAACAAGAATGCCCCCAGGCTATCACAATGCATCACAACTCAATCCCTGACATAGCCCACCTTGTCTTGCCACATTTGCAATAGTAAGGTAAATGCCCGCCTTGTCTCTCCACACGTGCATAATAATGTTCCCACCTTGTCTCGCCACATGTGTAACCCCCCCCCCCATATATATATATATATATATATATATATATATATATATATATATATATCTCGCCTTGTCACGTCGCATGTGAAAATATCAATAGTAACAATAGCAAGACAAAAACCTCGTGCAACCCCATAACAACAATTGCACGACAGAAACCTCGTGCACCACAACAACAAGTACAACATCAACAATGACAATAATACAAGTACGACAAGTAAATCAACTCAAGAACCTTCGATCACAAGAAACGATAGAACTAGTTCACAAGGAGTAACCATAATAAAGAATACTAGGCGTAATAAGAACAACTCAACAGGGAAGGAAATAATATGTAACAATGGTCCCACAATGTACAGTGCAACAACAAGAAACTAACGCGAGTCAAATAATTCCAAATAAGGGTATGTCCACTAAGACATAGGATATGTAAGCTTCGTTTAAGTTTGGAAAATTACAGAAGAGATACATCCAATTCAAATAAAGGTAAGCAGCGAGAAGATCACCATAACCTCAATTAAGGGTGAACATTTACAAAAGGGATAACTATAACTTCAAATAAAGATAAGCAGTTAGGGAAAAGATAACAAGGCAATGGAAGAGATAACATTTTCAATTAAGGCACATATAAATAAGGTTATCAATAAGAGTAGATTTGTCATGACCCAAAATCTACAACAGTCGTGATGTGGCGCCGTACACCACCGTCAGGCAAGCCAATCATTAAATAGTCGAAATAAATTCCTGTTTTAACATTTATGAAAAATCATTTCCTTTCACTTTATTACATATTAACTAAATAAAATCTGTTAAGTAAAACAATGGTTTGAATATCCTATTTTAGCAAATATATCCCAACACATCCCAGAATCTAGTGTCACAAGTACATGAGCAATTTTCTAAGAATTTATACAATCAGCACAAAGCTTGTCCGAAATAAAAATTGGACAAGGAATTTAAAATGAAAATAAATACAGTATGAGGGAGACTCTGTCAGCTGCGGCTCTCCTCCGGATGGTGCAGCTCGCCTAAGTCTCCAAACCAGCCATGTCACTATGAAAGTACCTGTGCAATAAAAATGCACAGAAGTGTAGCATGAGTATAAAAACAATGTGTACTCAGTAAGTCGCACGCCTAAACTCAGAGAGGTAGTGACGGGAGGTCGAATTAGACATTTACTAAGGTCCAACAACTTAATTTAACAACATATGATGAACACGGTAGGCATGTAAAGGTAGTAAAGCAGCAAATATATAAGGCACTGAAATCTAAATAAATACTGGAAGTAAATAAACAATTACTGTTTCCTCATTTTCCCCCAAATGTCTTAATTAAACAATTACTTCTTTATTTCCCCCCAAATATGTTATCACTCCAAAAATCCATGAAAAACATTTAACTATTTAGCATGCGCATACGAGATAAGGACAACCGGCCTGAGCCATCATAATAATCATCTCTGTGCACTGTCGAGGATCGAACGGCCCGTACCATAAGTGCACCTTTCAAATAAAATAATCCCGTCTATGCACTGCCAAGGTTCGAACGGCCCGAACCATAAGTGCATCTTTCAATAAAATAACCATATATGTGCACTGCCGAGGATCGAATGGCCCGTACCATAAGTGCATCTTTCAATCCGTTGTGGCGTACTACCCGCTCCCATGAGAGTAAGGGAAATAACACTCCGCTCGTGGAATGTAAATTACGAAGCGGTCACATGCAGACATGCACAATCAACAATCCACCCTGAATACGTCGGGAAAACAAATACTCAATAGATTTCTCTTTTAAAAACCACAAAATAGTATTTAAATCCTTTCTTGAAATTCATTTGCCATGTTTTTATACTGTTTAATAATATAACCTTATCCGGAAATACAATTTCCCGCGAAGGAAATCAATTCTCTCTTTAGATGATTAAGAAAATAAACTTTAATCTTCCTTAGTCATTCAATTAAAGTTCTGATTATGTTAGCATTCTAATGTTACAGACAAGATCACAGGTACAACACGTAAGGCATGCTAGTGGGTCCTACACTACCCGGACATGGAATAATAGTAGCTACGCTCTGACCCTCGTCACCTCGTGCGTACGTAGCCCCCGCAGATAGTAACACATGCTTAATTAGTTCACCTAGGAGGACAATTCCCCCTCACAAAGTTAGAAAGGAGACTTACCTCGCTCCGGAATTCCATAACCGGCCTCCAAGCCCTTCTGATGACTCAAATCGTTGCACAACGCTCCGAAACTATCCAAACAACGACAAACCAATAAAAATTTACTCTAATATTTGCAACAACTCCAAATTATATAATTTTCCAACTCTGCCCCAGTGAAATGACCAAATGCCCTCGGGCCCACGTGCCCGGAATCCAAAATTTCTCGAAGATAAATTCTACCTGTAGTTTTAATAGTTCAAATATACAATTTACTCTAAATTCCATGCTCAAATTCGTAGCTAAAAATCCCAATTACCCAATTCTAGGTTTCTTTAAGATTTCCCAATTTCCTACCAATTCCCATGTCCAATTCCATGCATATACTCGTATTTAACTGTAAAAACATGAAGAAATTACTTACCTAGTGATGCTTGATGGAAAACCCCTCTTGAAGCTCCTCAAAATCGCCTTCATCCATGAAACAAATGAAGGAAATGGCCAACATTTTGCATATAAATTAATCTGCCCAGGCTCCAATTTACTCTCTGCGTTCGCATACCCCCGAATGCGTTCACATAGCTTCCTCGAGCCAACACTCTGCGCTCGCGGTCCCCTCCCCGCGTTCGCATAGGCCAAAGGGCCCCCAGGCCCCCAGCTCCCCTTTCCTTTACGTGTTCGCACACCTGACCCCGCGTTCTCTTAGAGATCACAACCCTAGTCACCGCATTCACACTCGCTTCTCCGTGAACGCACAAGTCAAACCAGCAGCCCTCAAATTTCCTTCTATGCGATCGCACACAAGGGACCGCGATCGCATAGCACACGAGATACACCAGAAGACAGCAGCAACAAGGCAAAGAAAAATGGTCTGAAATTGCTCTGAAACACACCCGAGGCCCCCGGGACCCTGTCCAAATCACATGACTCAGTCCCATAACATCCCACGGACTTGATCGAGGCCTCAAAACACATCAAACAACGCCAAAATCACGAATCACACTCAAACTCAAACTTTATGAACTTTGAAATATCAAATTTCCACATCTGATGCCGAAACCTATCAATTCACGTCAGATTGACCTCAAATTCTGCACACAAGTCATATTCGACATTACGGGCCTGTTCCGACTTCCGGAATCGCATTCTGAGCTTGATATCAAAATTTGCACTTCCGGTCGGATTTCTAAGAAATCTTCATATTTCTATCTTTAGCCAAATGACTTCAAAATGACCTGCGGGCATCCAAATTCACTTCCGATCGCGCTCCCAACTCCAGAATCACCATACGAAGCTATTCCCAGGCTCGGAATCCCAAACAGACATCAATAACTCTGAAATGCCTTACAGCCCAAATTTATGAAATTCTTCTACAATGCTATCTTCCATAATATACGCCGAAACGCTCTCGGGTTATCCAAAACCCGATCCGGACATACGCCAAAGTCTGAAATAATCATACGAACCTGCTGGAACCTTCAAATCCTGATTCAGAGGTCGTGTACTGAAGATTCCAATCTTAGTCAATTTCTCCAACTTAAGGCTTCTGAAATGAGAATTTTCTTTCAAAACCAACTCTAAACTTCCCGAAATTCAATTCCGACCACACCTAAAAGTCATAATACCTGAAACTAAGCTGCTCACGGCCTCAAACCGGTGAACGACGCGCTAGAGCTCAAAACGACCGGTCGGGTCGTTACATTCTCCCCCACTTAAACAGACATTCGTCCTCGAACGTGCTAAAAACTGCTCTGGAGTTATCTGAAATCATTGTTTACACCCGAGCACCCGCCCGTGCTACCACAACCCAGTTGAGTACATTAGCTTGATCAAATCTGAAGATTTCTTCTTTTATCCATATAATAAGCTCAGAATCCAGCTCCAACACTTGAAATTTCTCTGTCAAGCCTAGTTCCAATACATAAACACCGTACCAACCACCACACGACAAACTAGAATATGACTGCATACCCTTGCTGAATTAGCACCATGCACGACATAATTCATCTGACCACAATGACACTCCTTGAACCTTAATAGCCAAAATTCCACGAATCTGATACTCCCAATGCACCTCATGATATATATACGTACATCCTGCTATAATGCTGACGATACCACCACAACAGAGGAGTTGTATAGAAATTCATACCCAACCACAGAGTTAACAAATCATTGAATATCTCCTCTTGACTAGAATCATCACCTCATTACGAACCAAATAATGGTATTTTTTCTTTAATGTACACTTCACATAACCTTATTGCACTGATCCCTGATCAAATAATCTCGTCTCACCTAGTATGAACTGCTCAGACAATAATTCACCCCAACCATGACCAACATCCTCACATGATACCACATCGCGCTAATAGGCCATAACTCGAACATGATAAATAAGAAACGACTCAGGAAGGGACTATTCTACTCACACAACTTATTATGAACCCCTCTCAGAAAATAGAAAGTAAAACATAAGAAAATAAACATAGGAACCTTACTCATCATCACACTATTACGGCGTGCAACCCGATCCAAATAACCTACCCGTGGCGGCGTGCCACCCGATCCCAATAACATTCCTGTGGCGGCGTGCCACCCGATCCCATCATAAAATTCACATAAGGAAATATACACGGAGCTGAATTGCTCACTATTACAAATTACTGAATATCGATCATAAGCACGCTAAGTGAATAATACCATCCAGGGGAGACTGATAAAGCCATATGCTTACAAAACTCAGGCACAACTGAGGTGCGATACATACATATACTTTGGATCTCAAGAGTTGTCCTGCTCACATAACATCATCACTACGCGGAGATCTCAACATATAAGAAATTATCAAGTTGTTTTACAACTCACACGGCAAAATCGTATTATCACATGAATTTGACGAAGACGGAACAACACCTGATGTCCTATTACCCCTCCTTGAGGAGCGCTATACTGAAAGGAACATATCTGCCTCACATGAAGCCCATAATCATATTTAAATCCATCTACAAGCATCGAGTCTACCTCGCTCGCACCAAACTAGGCCAATATCCTTACCTGGGTCCATATTAACCCACTCTCTCTCATAACACGTGAGAACAACCATCATAGCCGGGACAAACACCCCACAATCCACAACCAAATGAACTGAACGCCTTCCAGGCATAAATTCTCAAATAAGCAATATTGCACTTCTTTGTACTCAGTCCAAATCTTCAATCCATTAAGTGACTACATGTCCTTGTACAATCTTCTCGTGGTTACGCTCCCACGACTTTCCACACCAGGTAACAAATCTGCACATCCGCATCACCGACCACACTAATACTGCACAACACATCAAGAACCCATGACTAGGGTACAAAGCCTCTTCCACCGAATATCGATCTCAGGTGACACTGAAGATAACACCAGCTTACTCTGAACTTTCAAATCATTTTTCCTGTCTCATCCGAGCTCATGACATCCTTGTCAACACCGAATCGCAATCTCGATTCTTACTCCCAGTTACATACTGCTTACCGCACCTAACCAGCCAATATGAGTTAGCGCAAGAATTCCATCATAACTTCTGAACCACTAATAGGTTGAACACTTCATCATATAGAAACCTTTTACTTACCTCAATTCAAGAGAACAACCACAACGCACGAGTAAATTCCCACAAATCACAATACATGCAAATCCTTAAGTAGTGGTCTGAACCACCATAACCCTTCCGGGATCTGCCTACACCAGACAGGCCATAATACTCGAATGATTCAAAATAAAATCTACTTCGACGGCTTCCATGCCTCGCACACCGGCACAAACCATATGCATAACTTAATCACATCGAAGGAACTGATCACCACCATAAAGGTGCCATTTCAACCATGGCTATTCAATTTATCTTCTTTTAATCATCTTCAATTGCCTCAGGAATAATAGCAACTTCCTTCAACCCACAGAAAACTCAACCCTCACTCATCCCGAGTGACCTTGATTCACGAGACTATGCTGCCTAAATCCCGCAACCCGTCTCATACCCTCCTGATAATGAGTTTATTTCTCTCACTCCTCCAATACTATCCTGCACGCTGAAACATATCATAGAACCCCAACCATTTCCTTTTCTTAGGAATTACGCTGCATAAGCTCCATCCTCGATCATACTGCTTCCTGAAACCCTTAAACGCTGCATTCTTAACTTTGAATTCACTAGGACCGCTATTGAGAGTCACCCACTCTGACTTGTCCCGAATACAATCAACTCCAAGGCTCTCCTAGCACATGAACACCCTTTTCAATGAAACACGTGACCGCGTCACCATCCTGGCAACTCACCTATGCCTTAAGCAAAATTCTGAATCTTCCAAAGCCTAACCCTGGTCCGACATGGCCAACTTTTGCACACATTCATCAAATCCCACGCACAATCACCATTTTACTCCTTTCCCTTAGATGTAATAACTTTCCAACACGCCGAAAATCTGCAACCCTAGGTAACACAATCCTGCAACCCAGCTGCAGATGGTGGGACTCCCCCACTTTGTGACTGCTCGACTTTCTCTTCCTACACCTTGCCTCCTAGAAATGGAACCACCGCCTAGCCTCAATTTAATATCATTATCTACCAACCGTATTCTTCAATACACCTTCAACATACTCTGGCCCTAGGAACCCGAAGAAACCATGGCACTGACGAACTTAACACATTCCGTTCGATCAAGGACGACGATAACACGTCACAGGCGAATACTCCACCTTACTTGAAAACACCAAGCCTTATTACTTTATCAATCCAAAACTTGACCATCTATAGATCAATTGCCTTCCTTCCGCCAGAATCTAAATACTGAAATCTCAAAATCACACTCTGAGAAGTCCTCCCTTCAAACCATTCATCAGGACTCAACATATGGGCAAGCGTTCTACCATCATATCGACATCGCGTGATAACCAATCGTAACCATTATCACAACCTGAGCATCGCCTTAAAGTTCTCAGAAACACAGCGACAGAGCTGAAACAACATAATATTCTTGTGCAGGGCAACAACAACAACCCCATCCATCTACACATGGGAAACATCTCGCACCATATCCATATCGCCATATCCATTCCTCAAATTCCTGATTCATAGCAAGCGCTCTGCGACGCGTAAGATTGAGTAGGAATAAGCATAGGCATAAGCCTCAAAAGGAGTCGAATCACACGATTAGGAATCAAGAAGGGAAGTACTCCTAATAGCCTTGTAGCTTCTCGAATATAAGTACAGCCGTATCCGTACCGATCCGCAAGACTCTACTAGACTTGATCATGACTCGTGAGACCTAAGGGAACCTAGCGCTCTAACACCATGTTGTCACGACCCAAAATCTACAACGATCGTGATGGCACCGGACACCACCGCCAGGCAAGCCAATCATTATATAGTCGAAATAAATTCATGTTTTAACATTTATAAAAAACCATTTCCTTTCACTTTATTACATATTAACTAAATAAAATCTGTTAAGTAAAATAATGGTTTGAATATCCTATTTTAGCAAATATATCCCAACAAATCCCAGAACCCGGTGTCACACGTACATGAGCAATTTTCTAAGAATTTATATATTCAACACAAAGCTTGTCCGAAATACAAATTGGACAAGGAATTTAAAATGAAAATAAATACAGTATGAGGGAGACTCTGTCAGCTGCGGTTTGCCTCCGGATGGTGCAGCTCGCCTAAGTCTCCAAACCAACCATTTCACTATGAAAGTACATGTGCAATAAAAATGCACAGCAAGTGTAGCATGAGTACAAAAACAACGTGTACTCAGTAAATTGCCCGCCTAACCTCAGAGAGGTAGTGACGAGAGGTCGAATTAGAAAATTACTAAGGTCCAACAACTTAACTTAATAGCATATGATGAACACGGTAGGCATGTAAAGGTAGTAAAGTAGCAAATATATAAGGCACTGAAATCCAAGTAAATACTGGAAGTAAATAAACAGTTACTGCTTCCTCATTTTCCCCCAAATGTCTTAATTAAAAAATTACTTATTTATTTTCCCCCAAATATGTTATCACTCCAAAAATCCATGAAAAACATTTAACTATTTAGCATGCGCATACAGGATAAGGACAACCGGCTTGAGCCATCATAATAATCATCTCTGTGCACTGCCGAGGATCGAACGGACAGTACCATAAGTGCACCTTTCAAATAAAATAATCATGTCTATGCACTGGTGAGGGTCGAACGGCCCGAACCATAAGTGCATGTTTCAATAAAATAACCATATATGTGCACTGGCGAGGATCGAGCGGCCCATACCATAAGTGCATCTTTCAATCCGACGTGGCGTACGGCCCGCTCCCATGAGAGTGGGGGAAATAACACTCCGCTCGTGGAATGTAAATTGCGAAGCGGTCACATGCAGACATGCACAATCAACAATCCACCCCGAATACGTCGAAAAAACAAATACTCAAGTAAATGATAGATTTCTCTTTTAAAAACAACAAAATAGTATTTAAATCCTTTCTCGAAATTCATTTGCCAAGTTGTTATACTGTTTAATAATATAACCTTATCCGGAAATACAATTTCCCGCGAAGGAAATCAATTTTCTCTTTAGATGATTAAGAAAATAAACTCTAATCTTCCTTAGTCATTCAATTAAAGTTCCGATTATGTTAGTAGTCTAATGTTATAGACAAGATCACAGGTACAACAGGTAAGGCATGCTAGTGGGTCTTAGGCTACCCGGACATGGCATAATAGTAGCTACGCACGGACTCCCATCACCTCGTGTGTACGTATCCCCCGCAGATAGTAACACATGCTTAATTAGTTCACCTAGGGGGACAATTCCCCCTCACAAAGTTAGAAAGGAGACTTACCTCGCTCCGGAATTCCATAACCGGCCTCCAAGCCCTTCTGATGACTCAAATCGTTGCACAACGCTCCGAAACTATCCAAACAACGACAAACCAATGAAAATATACTCTAATATTTGCAACAATTCCAAATTATATATTTTCCCAACTCCGCTCAGTGAAATGACCAAAATGCCCTCGGGCCCACGTGCCCGGAATCTGAAATTTCTCGAAGATTAATTCTACGCATAGCTTTACTAGTTAAATATACAATTTACTCTAAATTCCATGCTCAAATTCGTGGCTAAAAATCCCAATTACCAAATTCTAGGTTTCTTTAAGATTTCCCAATTTCGTACCAATTCCCATGTCTAATTCCATGCACATACTCGTATTTAACTGTAAAAACATGAAGAAATTACTTACCTAGTGATGCTTGATGGAAACCCCCTCTTGAAGCTCTTCAAAATCGCCTACATCCATGAAACAAATGAAGGAAATGGCCAACATTTCGCATATAAATTAATCTGCCCAGGCCCCAATTTACTCTCTGCGTTCGCATACCCGCGAATGCGTTCGCATAGCATCCCCGAGACAAGATTCCATGTTCGCGATCCCCTCCCCACCTTCGCATAGGCCAAAGGGCCCCCAGCTCCCCTTTCCTCTACGTGTTCGCACACCTGACCCCGCGTTCGCGTAGAGATCACAACCCAAGCCACCTCGTTCGCACTCCCTTCTCCGCGAACGCACAAGCCAAACCAGCAGCCCTCAAATTTCCTTCTATGCGATCGCACACAAGGGAACGCGATCACATAGCACACGAGATACACCAGAAGACAGCATTAGCAAGGCAGAGAAAAATTGTCCGAAATTGCTCTGAAACACACCCGAGGCCCCCGGTACCCCGTCCAAATCACATGACTCAGTCCCATAACATCCCACGGATTTGCTCGAGGCCTCAAACCACATTAAACAACGCTAAAATCATGAATCGCACTCAAACTCAAACTTTATGAGCTTTGAAATTTCAAACTTCCACATCCGATGCCGAAACATTTTAATTCACGTCTGATTGACCTCAAATTTTGCACACAAGTCATATTCGACATTACGGACCTGTTCCAACTTCCGGAATCGCATTCCGACCTTGATATCAAAATTTCCACTTCCGGTCAGATTTCTAAAAAATCTTCAAATTTCTATCTTTAGCCAAATGACTTCAAAATGACCTACGGGCATCCAAATTCACTTCCAATCGCGCTCCCAACTCCAGAATCACCATACGAAGCTATTCACAGGCTGGGAATCCCAAAGGGACATCAATAACTCTGAAATTCCTTACAGCCCAAATTTATGAAATTCTTTTACAATGCTATCTTCCATAATATACGTCGAAACGCTCCCGAGTTATCCTAAACCCGATCCAGACATACGCCCAAGTCTGAAATCATCATACGAACCTGCTGGAACTTTCAAATCCTGATTCAGAGGTCGTTTACTCAAGATTCCGATCTTAGTCAATTTCTCCAACTTAAGGCTTCTGAAATGAGAATTTTCTTTCCAAACCAACTCTAAACTTCCCGAAATTCAATTCCGACCATACCTGCAAGTCATAATACCTGAAACGAAGCTGCTCACGGCCTCAAACCACTGAACGACGCGCTAGAGCTCAAAACAACTGGTCTGGTTGTTACAAGATCATGAATTTGATTCTAATTAAGTAGGTCGAGGTGTAACTAGTAATTAAGGAGCGTAATCATAACAAGAACAATTGCATATTCAGTGAATACAAGGACCTAGGAACCCTAAAAGGCCAATTTTCACAAGTAAGTCCGAGCACGTACTCGTCACCTCGCGTACACGGACTACAATTAGCATAGAAGACTCAAATCCTAAAGGGTAGTTTCACCACACAAGGTTAGGCAAGATGCTTACCTCAAAGAAGACAAACCGATACTCTAAAATGAACTTCTAGGGTATAAGTACCTCTGGACGGCTCAAATAAAACTCATAAGAAACTATTATGGATCATAAAGACTGAATCTTTATCAAAATCTAAAAATAGACCAAAAAGTCGACCCCCGGGCCCACACCTCGGAGCTCGACAATTTTCGAAAAACTCGAACACCCATTCCGATACGTGTTCAAACACACTAAAATTATCAAATTCAAATACCATTTCGTCCCTCAAATCATGATTTTTCATTTTGAAAATTTTCTTCAAAAACCACCATTTTCCTCAACTCAAAACACAATTTAGATAATAAAAATTAAGATAAAATCATGGAATATATTAAATTCTAGGTGAAGGAACGTTACCCAATCGATTTTCTTGAAAAACCCACAAAGAATCACTCAAAATCGAGCTCTACAAATCAAAATATGATAAAAATGGCCTAGCACTCAATTTAAAATCCAATATTCTGCCCAGGTCTGTATGCATCGCGAACGCGGAGGAAGGGTCGCGTTCGCGAAGAAGAAAATTAAGGCTTCCAAGAAAACCCTTTGCGAAAGCGAAGAGCGAGGGACAGAACCTATGCGAACACGGAGAAGGAACACGAAGAAGAAATATGAGGCTTTCTGGAAGTGCTTCGCGAACGCAGGAGACTAAACGCGAATACGATGAAGGTAAAGGCAAACCTTTGTGAACGCGAATGCGAAGAAGAATTACGAGGTGGTCGGCAGTAACACTTCGCGAACGCGAAAGGTGCTTCGTGATTGTGACGAAGAACACCAGAAAACAGGAACAACAATTCAAAATAGGAGGAAATGACTCGTAGCCCACCCGGAACACACCCTAGGCTCCCGGGACCCAGTCTAAACACACAAACAATTTCTATAACCTAACACGGGCTCGCTAGGGGTCTAAAATAACACCAAACAACGCGGAAAATACAAATCTCACGAAGAATCGAACTTATGAACTTTCAAATCTTCCAACTCCGAAAACTCGTGCCGAAACCAATCAAACCAACCCAGAATGACGTCAAATTTTGCAGTCAAGTCCCAAATGACATAACAGATCTGTTCCAACTCTCGAAATCCCATTTCGACCCCGATATCACCAAGGTCAACTATTGGTCAAACCTTTCCATCTTCTAAACTTCAACGATTCCAACTTTTACTGAAATGCTTCAAATCACCCTACAGACCTCCAGATCCAAATCCGGATGCACGCCTAAGTCCAAAATCATCATACGAAGCTGTTGAAATCATCCAAAACCCATTCTGGAGCCGTTTACACAAAAGTCAAATTTCGGTTAACTCTTACCGCTTAAGCTTCCAAAACTTTAATCCTTCTTCTGATTTGACTCTGAACCATCCGATAATTGAATTCAACCATGCATGCAGGTCGATATACATAATATGAAGCTGCTCAAGGCCTTATGATAAATTTGAATTCTCAAAACGACCACCGGGTCGTTACATCCTCCTCCTCTTAAAATAAACTTCTCCCTAGAATGTGCCAAGAATCACCTCAAAGTCTTCAAATCACTGAATGCATACCTCCAACATACACCCGCGGGTGACCCCACGTTACCCCAATCCACATAATCCTGACGACACCACCTCATATGTAATTTATCCTTCCTGCCAACACTGATAAGACTTAGAGTCAAAATTCTCACCTTTCATTCATTTCCAAAAGGACCGATTCTAAATCCATACCCAGTATCAGCCTCAACCAGCTGCGACAACTCATGCCTACACCCACAAGGTATGACCACCCAACATGACACACCACACATAGGCCAAAAATAACATTTTTTATTACAATAGCTGCCCGTAATCAAAACAAGCAACGACAATTAGCCTCATATCCGTTAGAAACCCATTTCAAACCTCCACAACGTGACAATGATGAAAGAAACACGAAGGCCTCATAACCATACACCCAGATCAACAAGTCACAACTAACACCACCAAGCACACGCCCCGCAAGCTAAAACTGAAGAAGCACAAAATGAAAATGACTGAATATGTAAAGAGAAACACATAAGAGCAATATCAAACAAGACCGACATGCACAACTATCTATCAGTACTGTATGAATCAATTAAAATAGGAGAATAAAATTACATGAACAATCATAAGGATCTCATCATGGTATAACCCTCCACCGCCGCACGCAATCACATGAAATCGCCAGGGTCTCACCCTCAACTATGAATCACAGGTCGAATATACATCATACCAATTGAAATATTCCACACTCAGTTCTGCCAATAAAATCACAACACTTACTGAACTCTCAGCCCGGTAGAGTACTAAATCACGAATCGTAACCAAGAATAATCAGGAATCACATCAAAACCTACCATAATGAACAACAGGGACTCACTTCTAGTCTCACCACTCTCAATAATGAATAAAAACAAATGATAGACATGACTACCACTCGTAGAATCTCCCAACAGGGGCAAACACATAAATAGAGTGTGACATAGATAATGAATAAATAGGAGTTAATATCATTCCAATTGCCATTACAAAAGTAATTAGTATTTTTGGAATTAAAATATATTTTTGGCCGGTAATTATTCCAAAAACAACTATCAATTTCCCGGGGGTAGTACAGCTTGCGTGGAAGGCTAGGGTGGTTTTTAGAAAGCGCGAAGACAGAAGACGTCGCAAATCATGAAACTCACCCATAAGTGAAGCAACAAATAAGGGAACTCATCCTAATAAGCAGAGCCGAAATGAAATACGAATGGTGCCCCTCTGTAAAAATCAAAAGCATACCTATATGACATCATCTGGCGAGGCCTCTAGCCTACTATATGAAACACATCAACGGGCTGGGCCTCCCCCTCTGGGGCACCCTCTACTCACCTGAATACTCCACTCTGACACACCTGTCCGGAGTCTAGGACAATCTCTCACCATGTGGCTGGTATCTCCACACTTAAAGAAACCTCTCTGCTGACGTGGCTGTGGAAACTGGGCAATACGAGTACTCTGAGACCCATGAGCACCTGAAACACTGTACGAAGCTGGAAGTGCAAACCAAACTGGCTGACCCACAAAACCTCTACCATGCCATACCCTGCCTCCAAAATAAGGACTAGTAGATCTATCCGGTTTATAAGGCCTCCTCGCCTCCCTGTCCTCTCTCTCCTGACCTCGCATGTCCTCTCTCTCATGGCCCTACCTGTCCTCTCTATCCTAATCCCACATGCCCTCTACTCGGTGAGAAATATCCACTACTTGCTAAAATGAAACATCCGAATCTAAATCCCGAGCCATGCTGAACCGAATATCATGCTTGAGTCCCTCAACGAATCTACGGACATGCTCCCTAACTATGGCGACCAAAGCAGGTGCATGCCTGGACAAATCACTGAATCTCACGGCATACTCTAACACTGACATAATGCCCTAGCGCAGCTGCTCAAACTCCACGCGCCATGCATCCCGAAGGGACTAAGGTACAAACTCTCTCGGAAACATCGCTGAAAACTGAATCCATGAAAGTGAAGCTGCCTCGACCGGGCTACCCAACTCATACGCCCGCCACCACTGATAAGTCGCTCCCTTGAGTTGGAATGTAACAAAAGAAATCCTGCTCATCTCCACAATACCTATAGTGCAAAGAATGCGGTGACACTCCTCTAGGAAACCTTGGGCATCATCTGTCACCAATCCACTGAAGGTAGGAGAGAGGTACTTCTTGTACCTCTCAAGTCGAAGTTGTTCTTCCTCAGAATCCGCTGCCCTAACCACGGGCTGAACTGGACCACATGCTATGTCACCATGACACCTGGAGCCTGAACAACATGAACTCGCTGCTCAAGTGTGTGGGCGGCGGGAGTCTGAGCTCCTCCCTCGGCTGTGAAGTAGCTAGTGCAACCGGAATAACCCTTCCTGATCCAATGTACCAAACATACTCAGGAACTGTGCTAAGGTCTCCTGATGTCCGGGGGTAACAGCAGGCGCCTCGGGTACCTGCCCCCCAACTAGAACTACTAGAGTCTCCTTAACTACTGCTTTGATAGATTCCTTAGTTGCGGTACGTGCTCCTCGTCGGTCTCTGCCTCTGCCCTAGCGACATCTGCTCTAGAGGTAACATGAAATGCAGCTCGTGTCCTCACTATTTGTGAGAGAATGGAATGATAAAAGTTCAAACTCCGAGATCAATGAACTCGCACGATAGGAATGAAGGAAGTGAAATTGTCCTAATAGTTCTGTAGCCTCTCAAAGCTAAGTATAGACATCTCTGTACCGATCCGCAAGACTCTACTAAACTCGCTTATGACTCGTTGCACCTATGAACCGAGAGCTCTGATACTACCTTGTCACGATCCATTTTCCCCTCCGTTGGGTATTGTGATGGCACCTAGTCTTAGGAACTAGGTAAGACAAAAAATTTCTTAGTTGCAACAATAATAAACAACATCTAACAACTCTTGAAATGGAATTCTCTATAAAATTTACAATTTCCAAAACCGGTAGTACAAGTCATAAGTTATACAGAGTTTTACTACAATTTTCTAAATAGAACTATTTGAAATGAAATAAACAGTATGATTACAAAGTAGAAGTTGACTTCGAAGCCTGCGAACGTAGCATCAAGTTTACCTTGAGTCTCCATAGCAGAGACCTGCATAGCTAGCTAACGCTCAGCGGACTTCGAAACACCTGGATCTGGACAAAATCTGCAGAAGTATAGTATGAGTACACCACAGCAGTACCCATCAAGTATCAAGACTAACCTCAGCGGAGTAGTGATGAGGAACAGTCAAGACACCTACTAGACTAAACAACTAGAATGAGTATAAGTATATGAACAACATAGTATGATATCTATATAAAGACTACACGAATGGAAAGTAATACGGTACAACAACTATTAGCGGAAATACCATAATAGTGGCATAGAATAATGAACGGCAACACAACCTAAATTCGACAATCACCGACAAAAGAAAGACAAGTAATACCTCAACTACAACGACTGCTTTCAGATCGGGTTTCAGTCAATAAACTCCACGAGGTACCGAACCTCGGGCTAATCACAACTCGCGGGTCCCAATACCTGAACCCTATTACTTGGCATCCTATGCCCTCATGACACCTCATAACCACACTGATGATTCACGTGCCAAATAGAGTCATTCTCACATAGAAGGCAAGTAACACAAGGGTGTCCATCTACACTCAACAATGTCAAGAAAACATCGTAATAGATAAGGGTGCTTAATTACGTGTATGCTTGTGCAAGTGTCCTAAAATAGTTTATACCAGCTAGTAAGCATAAGAAACGAAACGGATAACACGTAAAATGTTTTCTCACAACTTTTACAAGGTAACACTCACACAGGTAAGTGTACTACTACACAAATATCAACAACGAAAATGCCCCAGGCTATCATAATGCATCTCAACTCAATCCGTGACATAGCCCACCTTGTCTCTCCACGTGTGCAATAGTAAATTAAATGCCCGCCTTGTCTCTCCACACGTGCATAATAATGTTCCCACCTTGTCTCGCCACATGCAATATATATATATATATATATATATATATATATATATATATCCCGCCTTGTCACACCGCATGTGCAAATATCAATAGTAACAACAGCACGACATAAAAACTCGTGCAACCCCATAACAACAACCGCACGGCAGAAACCTTGTGCACCACCATAACAAGTACAACATCATCAATGACAATAACACAAGTACGACAAGTAAATCAACTCAAGAACCTTCTATCACAAGAAACGGTAGAACTAGTTCACAAGGAATAACCATAATAAAGAATATTAGGCGTAATAAGAACAACTCAATAGGGAAGGGAATAATATGTAACAATGGTCCCATAATGTCCGTGCAACAACAATAAACTAACACGAGTCAAATAATTCCAAATAAGGGCAAGTCCACTTAGGCATAGGATATCTAACCTTCTTAATTCCAAATAAGGGCAAGTCCACTCGTCACCTAGCGTACACGGATTACAATTAGCATAAAAGACACAAATCCTAAGGGGTAGTTTCCCCATACAAGGTTAGGAAAGATACTTACCTCAAAGAAGACAAATCGATACTCTAACCAAAATTACTTCAAAGCATAAATAAAACTCATAAGAAACTATTTCGGATCATAAAGACTCAATCTTTATCAAAATCTAAAAGGCGGCCCAAAAGTCGACCCCCAGGCTCGTACCTCGGAGTCCAAAAATTTTCACAAAACCCGAACACCCATTATGATACGAGTTCAACCATACTAAAAGTATCAAATTCCGATAGCATTTCGTCCTTCAAATCATGATTTTTCATTTTGAAGCTTTTCTATAAAAACCCACCATTTTCCTCAACACAAAACACAATTAAAATAATAAAAATAAAGATAAAATCATGGAATGTACTAAATTCTAGGTGCAGGACACTAACCCAATCGATTTTCTTGGAAAACCCACAAAGAATCGCTCATAACCGAGCTCTACAAGTAAAAATATGATGAAAATGGCCTAACCCTCGATTTGGAAATCTTATATTCTGCCCAGGTCTGTATGCATCGCGAACACAGAGAAAGGGTCGCGTTTGCAAAAAAGAAAATTAAGGCTGCCAACAAAACCCTTCACGAACACGAAGAACAAGGGAAGGAACCTACGTGAATGCGAGAAGGCGAACGCGAACGCGAAGAAGAAATATGAGGCTGCTAAGAAATGCTTCGCAAACGCGGGTGACTAAACGCGAACGCGATGAAGGGAAAGGCAAACATTCGCGAACACGAGAGGTTGAACACGAATGAGAAGAATAATTATGAGGTAGTCGATGTGAACAACTATTTTTTGACCACACCCAAATTCTATACCATTTTGCTATAAATATTAATGTTATATCTAATCTTAATAGTTTAAATTTTTATCTTACTCTTGATAGGTTCTATTTAAGAAAATTAAAAACAACAAAAATATTCACATTCTTAGAATATAAGATTTTTTCCTATGTTTAAATAGAAGAAAATATATATATAAA
>ML419179.1:40921-78086 GCA_005239525.1 Nicotiana knightiana | reverse complement strand
GATGATTTCGGACTTGGGCGTATGTCCGGATCGGGCTTTGGATAGCCCGGGAGCGTTTCGGCGCATATTGTGGAAGTCAGCATTTTACAAGAATTTTCTAAGTTTGGCTTGAAACGCATTTTAGTGATATTGATGTCCGTTTGGGATTTTGAGCCTGGGAATAGCTCCGTATGGTGATTCTGGAGTTGGGAGCACGATCGGAAGTGAATTCGGATGTCCGTAGGTCATTATGAAGTCATTTGGCTAAAGATAGAAATTTGAAGGTTTTTGAGAAATCCGGCAGGAAGTGGAAAAATTGATATCGGGGTCGGAATGCGATTCTGAAAGTTGGAGCAGTTCCATAATGTTGAATATGACTTGTGTGCAAAATTTGAGGTCAATCGGATGTGATTTGATAGGTTTCGGAATCAGATGTAGAAGTTGAAAATTTCTAAGTTCATAAAGTTTGAATTTTAGTGTGATTCGTGATTTCGGCGTTGTTTGATGTGATTTCTAGGCTCGACTAAGTTTGAATGAGGTATTAAGACTATTTGGTAGGTTCAGTTGAGGTCCCGTGGGCCTCGGGCGTGTTTCGAATGCTCAACGGGTCGATTCGTGCCTTGTGAGGATTACTGGATTTTCTGGTGTGAGAGCAGCAGATATTTACACAATGCGATCGCATGAGAGGGTCCGCGATCACACAGTGCAATCTGGGAGGCTTCTGGATTTTGGCTTATGCGATCGCAGGTAAGTGTATGCGATCGCACAGTGCAATTTGGGAGGCTGCTGGATTTTGGTCTATGCGATCGCAGGTAAGTGTATGCGATTGCACAGAGGGAAAAAAATGAGGCTTCAGGCTTATGGCTTGTACAATCGCGAGGTTAAATTTGCGATCTCACAGTGTATGTTTAGAGGCTTTTGGGAATTTTCCTATGCGATCGCAGCTATAGGAGTGCGATCGCATAGAGGGTTGGTCTGGGCAGTGAACTATTTTAAAACGGGATTTTGGCCATTTCCTCATTCTTTCTCATGGTTAGGGCAATTTTGGAGGATTTCAAAGGGTGATTTTCATCAAGCATCAATAGGTAAGTGATTCCTTCTCATCTCAAGTTAAATACAAGGTATATGTATGGATTAAAACATGAAAATTTTATAAAAATTAGGGTTTTTGGAGGAAAAACCTAGAAATTTTATTTTGGATTTCTACCACAAATTTGAGCATGGAATTTAGAGTAAATTTTATATTTGAGCAAGTAAGGCTATGGGTAGAGTATATCTTCGAGAAATTTCGAAATCTGGGCACGTGGGCCCGAGGGCATTTTGGTCAATTCACTGAGCGGAGTTGGGAAATTATATAATTTGAATTGTTGAAATTATTAGAGTATATTTTCATTGTTTGTCATTATTTGGATAGTTTTGGGGCGTTGTGCGTCCATTAGAGTCGTCGGAAGGGCTTGAAAGCCGGTTATGGAATTTCGAAGCGAGGTAAGTCTCCTTTCTAACTTTGTGAAGGGGAATTGTCCCCCTAGGTGAACTAATTAAGTATGTGCTATTATCTTTGGGGGCTAAATATACACGAGGTGACGGGAGCCCGTGCGTAGCTACTATTATGCCATGTCCGGGTAGTCTAGGACCCACTAGCATGCTTTACTTGTTGTACTGGTGACCTTGTCAATAAAATATCATGTGATGCTTTCAATTAGTATCTAAATCTCTGAGAAGGATAGAGTTTACTTTTCTTAATCACCTAGAAGGAGAATTGATTCTTCCTTGGATAATTGTGTTTCGGATAAACCTATCGAGTTTGGAACCCTGTCGAAATTGGCAAGTAAATCTCCAGAAAAGTTTTAAATATTATACTCATGTTTATTAAAAGGAGAATTTTATCACTTCATTGAACAACTAATTTTCCTGATAAAAATGTGGTTTATTGGTGTGAATATGTGTAACTTTGGGTGCCTGAGTTGCATGTATGATTCGCGAGCAGGATGACCCTGTATTTATGTATATTCATATGAGCACCTGAGTCGCAGGTATGATTCGCGAGCAGGTTAGCCTTATTATTATTATGTTGACCGCGTCGCATGATTGATTCGCGAGCGGGGAAAATAGATGCATCTATGGTTCGGGCCGTTCGACCCTCGGCAGTGCATAATTTATGTTTATGTTGGTTCGGGCCGTCGACCCTCGGCATTGCTTGCGCATGATATTTACTGCGTAGTTGTTGTGATTTATACATGTTTATCGGCCTAAGGAAGTTTTAATGGCCAGTCATTAGGAAGGAGAATTTATGTGTAAAATGTGAAATAAGTTTGATGTTTCTTATCCCGGATTATGATTTAAATTGTCAACTGAAATGACGAAGATTCAAAGTGTTAAATGTGGAAGGAGTTGATATTATTTATTCCTGATTTTAATAAATTGTCTATGATATTCATGCTTAGTGTGTCACTTGAATATACTAAATTGACCTCTAGCAAGTGTCTAATTCGACCTCTCGTCACTACCTCTCTGAGGTTAGGCGGGCGACTTACTGAGTACGCGTTGTTTCCGTACTCATGCTACACTTGCTATGCATTTTCATTGCACAGGTACTTTCATAGTGACGTGGCTGGTATGGAGACTTAGGCGAGCTGCATCATCTGGAGGCGATCCGCAGCTGACAGAGTCTCCCTCATATTGTATTTATTTCCATTTTAAATTCCTTGTCCAATTTGTATTTCGGACAAGCTTTGTAATATTTTGTGAAATTCTTAGAATTTTCTCATGTGCTTGTGTCACCGGGTTCTGGGATGTGTTTGGGATTTAACTGAATAAATGGAATAGTTACCAGTCGTATTATTTTGATAAATTTTTATTCGTTTTTATGACTTGTAAGTGAAAGGTAACAATTTTCGAAAAAAATATTAAAAATAGGAAATTATATCAATTAATTAAAGATTGGCTTGCCTGACGGTGGTGTACGGCGTCATCACGGCCTTAATAGATTTCGGGTCGTGACAAAATTAATGCAAAAGTCAATATCCCTGTCGGGTGGCATACCCGGCAGGTCTGCAGGGAACACCTCTGGAAACTCACGGACTATGGGCACATACTCCATAGAAGGAACCTCGGCACTAGAATCGCGAACATGAGCCAAATAGACCAAACACCCCTTCTCGGCCATGCGCCGAGCCTTCACATACGAGATAATCCTGCTGGAAGAATGACTAGGAGTCCCCCTCCACTCCGAGGCAACCTCGACAATGCTAATGTCACGATCTTGGCATGACAGTCCAGTATGGCATGATAAGGCAAAACCAATCCATCCCCAAAATAACATCAAAATCTACCATATCCAGAAGCAGAAGATCTACACTGGTCTCAAGACCACCAATAACCACTACACATGAACGGTAGACACGATCAACTGCAATAGAATCTCCCACCGATGTAGACACATATACAGGAGTACTCAGAGAATCACGAGGTATAACCAAATAAGAAGCAAAATAAGATGACACATAAGAATATATGGACCCTGGATCAAATAAAACTGAAGCATCCCTGCTGCAAACTGATAACCATACCTGTGATAGCTGCGTCGGAGGGCTCAGCCTCAGGTCTGGCTGGAATAGCATAACATCGAGGCTGGGCCCCACCAGTCTGAACTACATCCCTGAGACGGCCTCCTACTGGCTTACCTCTACCTCTAGCGGCCTGGCTTCCACCTCTGACGTACTGACCTCCACCTCTAACACCTCGACCCCCACCTCTAGCTGGCTGAGCGGGCGGTGGAACACCTAGTACTGGAACCATGGCATGAGAAACCTAGTGCTGAGAACTGCTCCAGGATCGAGGGCAAAATCTAGCAATGCGCCTATGATCACCACAAGTATAACAAGCCCTCGGCTGCTGAGGCTGCTGACCCTAAAACTGGCCCTGACGACTTGAGTAACCACCCTGAAAACCCTGAATCGGCAGTGCACTGATAGGACCTGATGGTGCACTGTAGGGCAACTGATCAGAATACTACATATGAGAACCACGACCACCTGGAGCACTGCGAGAAACCTGAAGTGCCGAATGAAACGGCCTAGGAGGATGGCCCCTACCAAAAGAATCCCTGCCGCCAGATGAGGCGCTAATGAACCTGCCAAGATGACGGGGTCTCTTGTTAGACCCCTGACCACCCCCTTGCAACAGAACCATCTCAACTCGTCTGGCCACATTGGCTGCATCCTGGAAAGAAATCTCACTCCCTGTCTCCGTGGCCATCTGCAATCTGATCGACTGAGCTAGTCCCTCAATAAATCTCCTCACCCTCTCTCGCTCGGTGGGAAGTATCATAATAACATGTCGGGCCAAGGTAATAAATCTGGTCTCGTACTGAGTGACGGTCATAGAGCCCTGCTAGAGACGCTCAAATTGCCTCCGTAGATCCTCTCTCTGAGTGATAGGAAGAAACTTCTCCGGAAATAGCTGCGTGAACTCGGCCCAAGTCAAGGCCGGTGATCCAACTGGTCTGGCCAAACAATAATCTCTCCACCAAGTCTTGGCGGGACCTGACAGACGAAAGGTAGCAAAGTCGACCCCATTGGTCTCCACTATCCCAATGTTCTGTAGAACCTCATGGCACCTATCCAAATAGTCATGGGGATCCTCTGAAGATGCACCGCTATAAGTAGTAGTGAAAAGCTTGGTGAACCTGTCCAACCTCCACAAAGCATCAGCAGACATAGCTTCTCCATCATCGGTCTGAGCCATAATACCCGGTTGAACTACCCCAGCTGGCTGAGCTACTGGAGTCTGAAACTGAGGAGCCAACTGCTCCGGAGTACGAGTAGCGGGAGTCTAGGCTCCTCCCCCAGCCTGAGAGACGACTGGTGCTGCAGGAAGCAAACCTTCCTGAGCGACGCTCTCCATGAGGCCCACTAGACAGACCAGAGCATCCTGGAGTACTAGGGTGGCAATAAACCCCTCGGGAACCTGAGTTGACCCAACCGAGACTGTCTGGGCAGGAACCTCATCAGCAAACTCTACTTGAGGCTCCACCACTGGGGCGGCTGCTCTAAGCTGAGCTCTGCCCCTGACTCGGCCTATAGCACGGCGTCGGCCTCGTCCTCGGCCCCTCGTAGGAGCTGCAACTGGAGGCTCGGGATGCTGATCAGTGGATGAACAAGCACGTGTTCTCGCCATCTGCGAGAGAATAGAATAGAAATTCAGTTAGCATTTAGAATTCAAATCGCACGACAGAGAAGAATAGATGTGAAGTTATTCCTAAACTCTGCAGCCTTTGGGGGATAAGCACAAATGTCTCCATACCGATCCCTCAGTTTCTACTAAGCTTGTCTGTGAATTTGTGAGACCTAAGCAACCTAGTTCTCTGATACCAACTTGTCACGACCCGAATTTCCCACCGTCGGGACCGTGATGGCGCCTAACGTTGAACCCGCTAGGCAAGCCAACGTGAATATCTAATTTACCTTATTCCTTTATCATTATATAATAATATGTGAAATACAACACTTAACATAAATAAAAGTACATAATGAAGCAAGGTATATAAGCTCAATTTAATGCCTTTCCGAAATTTCACCAAAAACCAATCCCAGAATTTTGGAGTCACAAACTCACAGACTGTCTACGAATAATACATATAACGGTTTGAATGAAATAAGCACATCTGTTTCTGAATAACTAGAACAAAATACAAAAGAAGTAGGAAGGGACGCCAAGGCCTGCGGACGCCTGCAGGACTACCCCGGGGTCTCCACTGGACTTAAGGCAGCAACCTCAATCTATGGTCCGTAGGGTCCTACACAGGGATCTGGACGAAAGTGCAGAGTGTAGCATCAGTACAACCGACGCCATGTACTGAGTAAGTATCGAGCCTAACCTTGGAAAAGTAGTGACGAGGCTAGGACACGATAACCAAAGTCGACCTGTGCAGTTTAATTGCATATGGAGAAAAATAATACAACGAGAAAATAAGCAGTTAAGCCTAAAGGAAAAAGGGGAACATGCTGAGGGGAGGAAATATCAAATAATGGAAATAACGAGGTAAGATACAATTTAGATATAAATTTAAGCAACAGAATAGTAATACGAAAACAAGTGCACAACATCACCCTTCGTGCTTTTACTCTCGTCCGCACCATCATAATTAATATATTCGGTACGGCGTCACCCTTCGTTCTTTTACCTCATAATATCATGGCACGGCATTATCCTTCATGCATTATCTCTCATATCATGGCACGGCATCACCTTTCATGCTCTTAAAATCACAATATCGGCACGGCATCACCCTTCGTGCATTAACATTCACTCAGTCTCACACACGGCATCACCCTTCGTGCATTAACAGTCACTCAGTCTCACGCACGACATAACCCTTCGTGCTTGTACACTCTTCCTCACCCAAACACATCAAATGACATCAATCCAACAGGGAAAATAACGGAGTAAACAGAAATAAACCATAACGTCCCGGCAAGGGAGTCAACAGTGGAATTAATACCAGCCCGGCAAGGGGAAACATCTATATCCAATCTCACTTAGTACATAACTTCACATAAAATATTCAACTGAAATTAATGCTCAACACTATTCAATATTAAGGAACTTCCGCCAAAATGGATAACTATAAAGTGAAACTCAAATATTACTTACGAAAAATCATATAAATCACAATATTCGACTCACGGGCATGCTTGACACCAACGTATAGGTACTCGTCACCTCACATATACGTTGAACATGATAGTTGCACATAGCGATTAGGACACAACACCTATTCCCTCAAGCTAAGGTTAAGCCAAACACTTACTTCAAATTCCACGACCAAACTCAAGCCTTGATTACCGCTTTCCCTTTTGAATTTGACTCCAATTCACTTGTATCTAGACATATTCAACTCAATAACATCAATAAATGCCAAACAATTCCATCCCAATGCTTAATTGTGGGTTTTACATCATTCTTCCCAAAAAGTCAAAAATCTACCCCGGGCTCGCTTGGTCAAAACACGAGGTTCGGACCAAAACCCGATCACCCATTCACCCACGAGCCCGAATATGTAATTAGTTTCGAAATCTGACCTCAAAACAAGGTCTAAATACCAATTATTCAAAAAAAAAAACCTAACTCTACCCAAATCCCCAATTTTCTACCATTAAAACCCTAGAATTCTTGATAAAAGTTGATGAAAATCATTAGGAAATTGAAGGAAACTAGTTAGTGGTCACTTGCCTATGATTTGGAAAGAAACACTCGTGAGAAAATCGCTCTTGGTCTCCTATTTTTGTGAAGAAGTGAAAATTAAATCGAAGCTCTAACTTAAACATACTGCCCGACCTTCGCACCTGCGGTGCCTGGGTCGCACCTGCGTTTGTGCAGGTGCGGAAAAACGGTCGCACCTGTGGAAATGGGCAAAGCCACTAGGGGCCGCACCTGCGGAGGTGCATTCGCATCTGCGGAGTTTTTATCGCACCTACAGAAAGGGGTTGACTGGGGCTGGACCGCACCTGCGGCTGAGGGTCCGCACCTGCAGCCCAAGGCTCGCAGGTGCGGGCACACCAGAACTGGTGCAGCAACAGTTATTCTCCAACTCTAAACACCCCGGAACCTACCCGAAACTCACCCGAGCCCTCGGGGCTCCAAACCAAACATGTACACAACCTCAAAAATATCCTACGGACTTACTCGTGCGATCAAATTGCCAAAATGACATCTTAAACAACGAGTTTAGCATTAAAATCAAAGAAAATGTCAAAAACTTTCAAAGTTTCAAATTTCACAACTACGGGTTCACGTCAAATGACCTCCCTTTCTTACCAAATTTTACAGACACAACTCAAATATCATATTGAACCTATACCGGGCTCCAGAACCAAAATATGGGCCCGATACGCAATATTTCAAATATAACCAAAATTTCAAAAACTCTTATATTTTTCAATAAAATAATTTCTTTCAAAAATTCATTCCCGGGCTTGGGACCTCGGAATTCAATTCCGGGTATACGCCCAAGTCCCATATTTTCCCACGGACCCTCCGGGACCGTCTAATCACGGGTCCAGGTCCGTTTATCCAAAATGTTGACTGAAGTCAACTTAAATTCAATATTAAAGGCCAATTTAGCATTTTTCTCAGTTTTTCACATAGAAGCTTCCCGGATATACGTCCAGGTTGCGCATGCAAAACGATGTGAGATAAAAGGAAGTTTTTAAGGCCTCGGAACACGATTTTGACTTTATAAAATGAGAGATGACTTTTTGGGTCATCACATATAATTACTTTCGGACTGTCTAATTCATATAAAATTGAACAAGTAAATATCTTTAGTCATGTAATCCTATTACTTTTAGGATACATAAATATATTAATATTAAGTTAACCAAGTGGACAATATTTTTAATGATTTCGAAGTCCTAAGGACTCTAAACAACCGAAACACTTTTACAAAAGAGATAAATTCAATTTTTTAGCAATACTTTTGTACTCTACCACTTCTCATCGTTGTAGTCCAAATATAATTAAGATTATAGGCATATATGGTTCGAAATGAACGCTTGCGTTCGAAAAGTGATTTCCAATAGGATTACATATGGCCTAACGTGTAGGGTTTTAAGAAATATGTCCTAAAAGATTAAATGGCTAATGAATAGTATTCCGGTTATATTCTTTATTGTGAGTTATTATGTTTAATATTATATTATTATAAATTTAATTTAAAAATATATAATATTGTTCAAATTTATTTATAAAAAGGAGAGCTTATATTATTATAAAAGCATAAATACAATATTAATATACCAAAATAGTCCTAAAATATTAACGAAAAAACTCATAGGTAAAGGACATAACTGCAATAACGTTTTTTTTACTACAATATCTTCTATGCTAATTCTTAATATTTAAGATTTTAAAAATAATAAAATTTCATCAATTAAATTCTTATTAAAAATATGTAGAAAGATTTTAATAAAATCAATTTCATATCCTCCATATTGGAAATACATTACCACTCCATAATATCCAATACCAAGAAAAAATAAAATTAATATTAAATAAACTGCATAGAGAGTTGAAATTGAGGGGAAAAAAAATATCCCCACGATAATATATATTTATATTATATTTGAACTATTTTTTTACTCAAGTAATATTCTTTAAATCAATTTTTCATGTAATATTAAAAAATACCCAATTATTAAATAACAATTAGAAAAATATTTAAGAATATAAATATGTGAGAAAGAGAAAAAATGGTTTGTAAGAGTCAATATCACTAATGATTCTACAGATATAAAGATCTAAAAGTGAAATGTCATATCAATCTTTTACACTTTGAAAATAAAATTTATGGTGGATAAAATTATAATTAAGATTAAATATTCAAAATAAGAGACGAATTAATATTAAGATCTGAATCAATATAGAATAAATTATATTTTTATGTTAAACCAAATAATTACATCCTTTAATTAATTATTTGGCAAGATAATCCAATTCAATTATTTTTTAAATTCATCATGTGAGTAAAATTCTTATTCAAGTTAAAAAGAATCTTAGGGTACATAAATTTATTACATAAAAAGAGTGTTAGAACACAAAATAAAAATATTAATATATTATTAAGAATCAAAATGCTATCAAGCGTCTGAGGAAGCACCATCAAAGTTAAATCCTAAACAAGAACAATTTTCAAGACTATATTATAAAGAGCTTGCGGCCGTACTCCCCAGGCGGAGTGTTTCACGCGTTAGCTGGGCCCCTGATCGATTATGCTATAACATGATTATTCTTAGTAGATGCCTCCAGCGGAATCGAAATAATATTTCTATGTCATGCATTACTTGCAAATATCATATCAAGGGCATGGTAATGTTAGTAATAATAGCAAGTGGTATACCAACAACGATTTTATTGTGAGGTCACCTACTTTAGATTTGATATACTTCTTCAAACAACTTAAATAACAATCACAAATATATCAAAGCAGAGCAATGGTGCTAAATTTATAGGGAAATAAAAATTGATAATATGGGATGAATTACATATGGCTAAGTGTCAAATGATCGAAATAATTTTTCGAAGTCCTAGAAATATATCGGATATTAATGAACCGTTTGGCGAAAAATTAATAGTTTGGGAGGTATTTTATGTCAAGTATTACCAGTAGTTCCAAAATCAACAAAAGTAGAGACAAATAAGCTAGCTTACAAAAGTTATACTTCCGGCCTCAAATGAAAAAGATTCAACTGACAAGATCTATAAAGTAGAACAGATCAAATATTCAGCGTCTTTTTGCTTCGTATCGAAAATGAAGAAGAGCGTCCAATAAAAGATGATTTGGTTCTTATTGATACTTGGTTATCAATCCCAATGGTAATAGTAGTCATTTAATAAGAGAATTATTTTT
Source organism: Nicotiana knightiana (assembly GCA_005239525.1). Lineage (NCBI taxonomy): Eukaryota > Viridiplantae > Streptophyta > Magnoliopsida > Solanales > Solanaceae > Nicotiana > Nicotiana knightiana. The sequence goes on along the minus strand of ML419179.1, from coordinate 67,699 downwards.
ATTATTAGATTAATAGCAATTTGTGCAAATTGCATGATAGAAGTAAAAAAGATATCCTAGCTAGCAAAACAATGAATATGTTGATCAACTGAATAAAAAGTTGATTACAAAATGTTATTGTAAAAATAAAATATTTTTCTGTTTTTGACTCAGCAGAAAATGATACCAATCATTACTACCAAGAAAAATACTTAAATACTCTAATACCAAATGGCCTTCTACCATACATGTTTGTTGTCAAGTTTATTATTTTTTGCGTATGTTAGTGTAACTGTATATATAATAGACTAAGTTAAAATTGATTTTACATTGTATGTTGGTTGATTTTGAAGAAAAATATGCCTGACATGCTACTGAAAAATTTAGATACGCCAAATAGCTTATGTAGTAGCACACAGATGGTACATAAAAGTTTTAAAAAATAACGTCATACATGCAAAAATTATTATACTGGTCAATATGCTTCTAAGTATATTCTTTAACCCTAAATCCAACTTTCGTCTTTCGAAACTAAGGAATATCCTTTTAAATTTGTGTGAAAATAATTTTTAGTATGTTTATGTTTGAAAATATGATAAATAAATTAAAGCACAAGGATAAACACCCTAAATATTTGATTGTATTTACCGCAATATATTTTCTTTCACAAACGACCGTATGTTGCACTTTCAAGAAAGATATCAAGATCGACAATAAGGATTCTGGTTAAGGCAGAGCAACCAAAGCATTTGGAGGAAATATACACAAAAAATTATTGTCAACAAACAAATGTTCGTTAATATACCAACACATTAAATACGTTTAAACTATAATACATAATTATCTTACTAACATGACAAAATTGATCATTTTTATAAGTTTTGATGATGTCCTTTTATTTTAAGTTCATGTAAAATCATTTATCTCACTCCTTTTCTTCTCTCTTCCTTTCTTGCTTTCCTCCTCCTCTTCTTCTTCTTCTTCTTCTTCTTCTTCTTATTCTCCTCCTCCTCATCCTCCTCCTCCTCCTCTTGTAACGATCCGACTGGTCGTTTTGAGTTCTAGCGCATCGTTCAGCGGTTTGAGGCCATAAGCAACTTCATATCAGGTGTTATGACTTGTAGGTGTGGTCGAAATTTGAATTTCGGGAAGTTTAGATTCAATTTGGAAAGAAAATTCTCATTTCAGAAGTCTTAAGTTGGAAAAATCGACTAAGATTGGACGTTTGAGTAAACGACCTCGGAATCAGGATTTGAAGGTTCCAGCAGGTTCGTTTGATGATTTTAGATTCGGGAGTATGTTCGGATCGGGTTTTGAATGACTTGGGAGCGTTTCGGCGCACATTGCAGAAGGACACATTTTAGAGGAAATTTCATAAATATGGGTTGAAGTGCATTTCAGTGATATTGATGTTCATTTGAGATTTCGAGTCTAGTAAAAGCTCTGTATGGTGATTCTGGAGTTGGGAGCACGATCGGAAGCGAATTCGGAGGTCCGTAGGTTATTTTGAAGTCATTTGGCTAAAGATAGAAATTTGAAGGTTTTTTAGAAATCTGACCGGAAGTAGAAATCTTGATATCGGGGTCGGAATGCGATTTTGAAAGTTGGAGCAGGTCCGTAATGTTGAATGTGACTTGTGTGAAAAATTGGAGGTCAATCTTGATAGGTTTCGACATCGAATGTAGAAGTTGGAAATTTCAAAGTTCATAAGGATTGAATTGAGTTGTGATCCACTATTTCGATGTTATTTGATGCGATTTGAGGCCTCGAGCAGGTCCGCATTATGTTTTGGAACAGGTTGATGTGATTGGACGGGGTCCGGGGGGCCTCGAGTGGATTCCGGGTGGTTAACGGATCGAATTTGGAGTTGAGGAAGAGCTAAGGATGCTGGTATCTGGTGCGACCGCACCTGCGCAACAAGGGCCGCATGTGCGGCTTTGGCGTCGCAGGTGCGAGGTTAGGCTGGCTTGGCTAGGGGCGCAGGTGCGAGGTTATTTCCGCACCTGCGAAAGCGCAGATGCGGAAGAGGGAGCGCAGGTGCAGATCCTGGGTGGGGAGGAGGAAGCCGCAGGTGCAGGTGCATGGGCGCACCTGCGGGCGCGCAGGTGCGAGGTTGGAGGCCGCAGGTGCGGAAATCGAGTCTGGGCAGTGTGTATTTTTATAACCGAGGTCTTGGCCATTTCTCTTCATTTTTCTCTTTGTTGGGCGATTTTTGGAGAGCTTCAAGTGGGTATTTTCGTCATCTATATGAAGGTAAGTTGTTTCTACTCAATTCGAGTTAAATACAAGGTTTATACATGGATTTGAACATGAAAATTATGGAAAAAGTTGAAATTTTTGAAGAAAACCAAGAATTTGCATTCTTGGATTTTGACCACGAATTTGAGCATGAAATTAGAGTAAATTGTATATTTGAGTTAGTAAGACTATGGGTAGAGTTTATCTTCGAGAAATTTCAGAATCTGGGCGCGTGGGCCCGAGGGCAATTTGGTCAACTTTCCGATCAGAATTAGGAATTTATATGAATTGAATTGTTATAAGTATTACAATATATTTTCATTGGTTTTCCCGTTATTTGGATAGTTTTCGGGAGTTGTGCATCAATTTGAGTCACCGAAAGGGCTTGGAAGCCGGTTGTGAATCTTCGGAGTGAGGTAAGTCTCCTTTCTAATCTTGTGAGGGGGAATTGTGCCCATAGGTGAAATAATTGAATGTGTGCTACTATTTGTGGGGCATACATACGCACGAAGTGACGGGAGTCTGTGCGTGGCTACTATTATGCTTATGTTCGGGTAGTCTAGGACCCGAAAGCATGTTGTATTTGTCGTACTTGTATCTTTGCTGACGAATTTCAAAATGTTTAAACCTTATCGAACTTGACAAATGAATTTCTAGAAAAAGATTTAAATACTATCTTGTGACCATTAAAAGCGAAATTGTCATTTCATGGGTAATTGTTTCCCGATATAGACGGGATGGACTGTTTGAATATGTACGCTTACGTGTGACCGCTTCGCAATTTATATTCTGCAAGCGGGGTGATTCATTTCCATCACTCTTATGGTATCGGGATGTTCGCCTCGGCAGGATTTATGTACCACACTCTTATGGGATCGGGTCTTTCGCCTCAGAAGAATTTATGTACCACACTCTTATGGATCGGGCCGTTCGCCTCTGCAGGAATTATGTACCACACTCTCATGGGAGCGGGCCGTACGCCATGGCAGGTTAATAGATGCATCTATGGTTCGCGTCGTTCGACCCTTCGACAGTGCACAGTTTACTTTTATGTTGGATCGGGCCGTTCGCCTCGGCATTTCCTATAAATATACATCATCCAAATGGAATCGTGCGAAATATTTGGCAAAAAGCCAGTTCATCTAAGGGTTTTTCCCCTGATTTGGATTATGACAGCCTCTTTGATGAAATCCACTATATTTATTTATATGCTTCGACTACGGAGGGAACTTGCCAGTAGAGAGTTGAGTAAATTGTAAAGAGGGAAAATTTACCACGTAATCTATACTTGTATGTCTTATGTAATTACATTGCTTTATATTAATTCATTTCTTTAGTGCACTTGATATTGTTGGACCTCTAGTAAGTGTCAAAGTCGACCTCTCGTCACTACCTCTTCGAGGCTAGGCGGGATACTTACTGAGTACACGTTGTTTTCGTACTCATGTTGTGCATTTTTATTGCATAGGTACATTCATAGCTAGTGGCCCTGCTTGACGCTGTGATGTGGCTAACTTGGAGACTTAGACGAGATGCACCATCCGGAGACGATCGCAGCCGGCATAGTCTTCCTCAGATGTATTGTATTTTATTTTAAATTCATTGTCCAGTTTTTATTCCGGACAAGTATTGTAGTACATGTATAATTCCTAGAGAATTTGCTCATGCACTAGTGACACCGGGTTCTGGGATAATTATGGATTTATTCACTATTTAAATTTATTAAGTATTATTTAAGAAAAATGAAAAAGGAATGACTTTGAGAATTTTAAAATAAAGATTTTATTTATTAAGTGTTGGCTTGACTGACAGTGGGGTCCGGCGCCATCACGACCTTAATGGATTTTGGGTCGTGACAACGTGGTATCGGAACAATAGGTTTCCTTAGGTCTCACGAGTCATGAGCAAGTCTAGTAGAGTCTTGCGGATCGGTACGGAGACGTCTGTACTTATCTTCGAGAGGCTACAGAGCTATTAGGAGTACTTCCTTTCTTGATTCCTCATCGTGCGGTTTGATTCCTTTGAGGCTTATGCCTACGTTCCGTCTTACTCAATCTTACGCGTCGCGAAGCGCTTGCTATGAATCAGGAATTTGAGGAATGGTAATAGTACTACAGATATGGTGCGTGATGTTTTTCCATGCGTAGCTAGTTGGGGCTATTGTTGTCGCTCTACGGAAGGATAATATGTTGTTTCAGCTCAGTAGCTGTGTTTCTAAGGGCTCTGAGGCCACGCTCAGGTTGTTATGGTGCTTATGATTGGTCAGTGCACGGTATTGACGTGGTGATAGGAAGTTTGCCCATGTGTAATGACTTGAAATGAGGTTTTCTCAGAGCATGATTTCGAGATTTCAGTATTTTAGTTCCGGCGGAGGAAAGGCAATTGAACTATGAATGCTCAATTTGGGTTGAAAGAATAATAAGACTTGGTGTTTTCAAGCAATAAGGAATATTCATCTGTGATGTGGCATCGCTATTTTTGATCGAAAAAAAGGTGTTGAGTTCGTCGGTGCTATGGTTCCTTCGGTGGCATTGGGTGAGAGTGTTGTGAAGCAATATTGAAGAAGCGGTTGTCAGAGGTCGTGGTGTGTGGTGGTTCAGTATTGAAAAAGTATTTCTAATAAAGAGGCTCAAGAAATATGATCTTCAGAAGGGTTTGGAGTTGTGGTATGTGCTGGTTTAAGTGCTACAAAGATAGTTATTGGCCTAAGGCAACGACTGGGCAGCAAGGGATAAGGAAGGACACGTGGGAAGTGTCAGGTGAGGGTTAAATTTCTAAATAAAAAAATGAGGTGTAAGAAAAGGAAGTCAGGTAGTTGCTTGCAAGGGTGAGTTTAACCAAAGTGGGAGAGTGGAAGCGTCGCATATGAGCTCTGTGGTAAGATAGATACACCTCTTGAGGGGAAGTTTGAAGTGATTTGGGAATTTTAGTGGATGATGATGGGGTCCACAGACTTAAATTGAAATATTGGATATATCAGTGGAAGGTTGGATACAACAGAGAGGAGTTGTTCAGGATGAAGAAGGATGCAATATAGCGGTGAATTAGAAGATATTCTCGTGCATTTAGTAGATGTCCATGAGGAGAGGACGGACTGGTAAAGTTGATAAATGATGGACGGGAGTAGGATAGGGTATTGGTGCCGTAGAGATTGTGCAGTACAGCGTCATTGGAAGGTGTCAGTTGGTAATTTCCGCAGGAGGGTTATCTCATGTGAGCAAGTTAGCGGTCGTGTGGTTGGCAAGTTTCTGCAAGGAATTCTAGTGGCTATTCAGAGGGAGGCTGAATATGTGAGTGATGCTAGAGAATTAGAGAATTCATGGAATGCTGACAGGAGAATTTAGAAGGATTTGACGGGTTGGTTGAGCAAGATCATGTCAGCAGTGGAGAAAGAAGTTTGGTGGGGTCCAGAGTGGTGCAAGGAGCAGCTTCGGGCTAAGTGGGAGAGTCCTACCACCTGCGATTGGGTTGCAGGATTATTTTCTCATGCGGTTGCGGATTGTCGGCGTATTGGCAAGTTATTGCAGCTAAAGAGAAAGGAGTAGAATAATAATTGAGCATGGGATTTAATAAAGGTGTGCAAGGGTAGCCTTATTGAATCAGGTTTAGGCTTTGGAAAGATTCAGGATTTATGCTTAGTACAGAGGNTCGGCGTATTGGCAAGTTATTGCAGCTAAGGGGAAAGGAGTAGAATAGTAATTGAGCATGGGATTTGATAAAGGTGTGCAAGGGTTGGCCTTATTGAATCAGGTTTAGGCTTTGGAAAGATTCAGGATTTATGCTTAGTACAGAGGTAATTTACAAGTGAAGGGATTCAGTCGGGTGCTTTATCAAGATGGGTGTTCAGGTGCCAGCGAAGCCATAAAGTTGATTATATTCGGGACCAAGCCAGAGCGGGTGACTCTCAACAATGGTTCCAATGGATTCAAAGGTTAGAAGGTGGTGTCTAAGGATTTCAAGCCCAATGTATGGTTAAGAATCGAGCTTTTGCAGCAGAATTATGGGAAAGAGAAGATGGTTGGAGTGTTCTACGTATCTTCAGCGTGTAGAGTAGCATTGGGGTTCATAAGAAGGAGAAAATGACTTCGGGTTCATGGAAAGGTTATCGTAATGGGTATACCGGTCAAAGATGTGAATATGCGTGCAAGGAGGGCATGAATCAGTTCATGGGTCTGGAAACGAAATGGTCTCGTGGAATGGAGTCACTCAAGGTGAGTGCAAATTGAGTTGCTATGTGTTGATTGGAGTTATCATTATTCCTGCGGTAAGTACGAATTGAATTGAGTTAAGAAAAAGGTTTCTAAGTGATGAAGTGTTCACCCTATTAGTGGTTCAGAAGTCATGATGGAATTCTTGCGCTATCTCATATTGGCATGTTAGGTGCGGTAAGCAGTATGTAACTGGAAGTAAGGATCGAGGTTGCGGTTCGGTGTTGACAAGGATGTCATGAGCTCGGATGAGCAAGAAAAAGGGATTTGAATGTTTAGAGTAAGTTGGTTTTGTCTTTAGTGTCACCTGAGATCGGTGTTTGGTAAAATAGGCTTTGCATCCTAGTTATGGGTTCTTGATTTATTTTTACGACATTAGTGTGGCCAGTGGTGGGTGTGAAGACTTGCTACCTTGTGTGGAGGGTCGTGGGAGCGTGACCATGGGATGATAGTATGAGTGTGACATGTAGTCACTTAATGGATTGAAGATTTGGACTGAGTATAAAGAAGTGTAATATTGCTTATTTGAGAATTTATGCCCGGAAGAGGTTCGGTTCATTCGGTTGTGGATTGTGGGGTGTTTGTCTCGGCTATGATCGTTGTTCTTGCATGCTGTGAGAGGAAGTGGGTTAATAGGGACCCAGGTAAAGCTATTAGCCTAGTTCGGTGCGAGCAAGGTAGACTCGATGTTTGTGGATGGATTTAAATATGATTATGGGCTCTGTATGAGTCAGGCATGTTCATTTCGGTATAGCGCGTTTTAGGGAAAGGCATTAGAATAACAGATATTTTTCTGTCTTCGTTCATCTCATGTAATATTATGTTGTGCCGTGTGAGTTGTGGAACGACTTGATAATTCCTTGTGTTTTGAGATTTCTGCGTAGTGATGATGTTATGTGAGCAGGATAGCTCCTGAGATTCAGATTATATATATCGCACCTCAATGGTGCTTGATTTTTGTAGCATATGGATTTATCAGTCTCCCTAGGATGGTATTATGCACTTAGCGTGCTTGTGACCGATATTCAGTATATTGTGGTAATGAGCAATTTAGCTCGGTGTGTGTCTTCTTACGTGAATTTTATGTCATTTGAATCAGGTGGCACGCCGCCACGGTTATGTTATTTGGATTGGGTGGCACGCCGCCACGGTTATGTTATTTGGATCGGGTGGCACACCTCCACGGGCATGTTATTTGGATCAGGTTACGCGCCGCAACAATGTGATGTTGAGTACGATTCCCTATATCTATTTTCTTGTGTTTCGCTTTCTATTTTCTGAGGAGAGTTCATAATAAGTTGCATGAGTTGAGTAGTCTTTTCCTGAGTCATTTCTTTATGTATCATGTTCGAGTTATGGCCTATTGGCGCGTTGTGGTATCATGTGAGACTGTTGGTCATGTTTGGGGTGATTTGTTGTCTCAGAAGTTCATACTGGGTGAGACGAGATTATTGGACCAGAGATTAGTGTGATAAGATTTTGTGAAGTGTATTAAAGGACAAATACCATTGTTTGGTTAGTAATGAGGTGATGATTCTAGTCGAGAGGAGAGATTCAACGATTGGTTAACTCTACAGTTGGTTGTAAATTTATGCACATCTCCTCCGTTGTGGTGGTATTGTAAGTGTTATAGCAGGACCTATACGTATGTCCTGGGGTGCATCGGGAGCATCAGATTCGTGAAATTTTGGCTATTAAGGTTCAGGGAATGTCACTGTGGTTAGATGATGAACTATGCGGTGTATGGTGCTAATTCAGCAAAGGTATGCAGTCATGTTTTGGTACATTGTGTGGTAGTTGATAGAGTGTTCATATGTTGGAAACAGGCCTGGCAGAGGATTTCGGATGTTGTGGACCTGGTTCTAAGGACCATTTGCCTAAATAAAGGAGGATATCTTCAGAATTATTCAAGCAAGTGTACTCAATTGAGTGGTGGTAGAACGAGTAGGTGCACGATCTGTTTAACAGTGGTTTCAAACAACTCCGGAGCAGTTCCTAGCACGTTGGAGGACGAATGTATGTTTAAGTGGGAGAGAATGTAACGACCCGACCGGTCGTTTTGATCTCCAATGCGTCGTTCAGCGGTTTGAGGCCATGAGCAGCTTCATTTCAGGTGTTATGGCTCGTAGGTGTGGTTGGAATTGAATTTCGGGAAGTTGAGTCAATTTGGAAAGAAAATTCTCATTTCAGAAGCCTTAAGTTGGAAGAATCGACTCAGACTGGATTTTTTAGTAAACGACCTCAGAATCAGGATTTGAAGGTTCCAGCAGGTTCGTATGATGATTTCGGATTTGGGCATATGTTCGGATTGGGTTTTGGATGACCCGGGAGCGTTTCGGGGCATATTGTAGAAGTTCGCATTTTAGAGGAAATTTCATAAATCTAGGTTGAAGGGCATTTCAGTGATATTGATGTCCGTTTGGGATTACGAGTCTGGGGATAGCTCCGTATGGTGATTCTGAAGTTGGGAGCGCGATCGGAAGTGAATTCGGAGGTCCGTAGGTTATTTTGAAGTCAATTGGCTAAAGATAGAAATTTGAAAGTTTTTGAGAAATCCGACCGGAAGTGGAAATCTTGATATAAGGGTCAGAATGCGATTCCGAAAGTTGGAGCAGGTCCGTAATGTTGAATGTGACTTGTGTGCAAAATTTGGGGTCAATCGGACGTGATTTGATAGGTTTCAGCATCGAATGTAGAAGTTGGAAATTTCAAAGTTCATAAGGATTGAATTGAGTTGTGATGCACTGTTTCGATGTTATTTGATGCGATTTGAGGCCTCGAGCAGGTCCGCATTATGTTTTGGAACAAGTTGGTGTGATTGGACGGAGTCCAGGGGGCCTCGGGTGGATTCCGGGTGGTTAACAGATCGAATTTGGAGTTGAGGAAGAGCTAAGGTTGCTGGTATCTTGTGTGACCGCACCTGCGCAACAAGGGCCGCAGGTGCGGCTTTGGCATCGCAGGTACAAGGTTTGGCGTCGCACGTACAGGTACAAGGTGCGAGGTTATTTCGGCACCTGCGGAAGCGCAGATGCGGAAGAGGGAGCGCAGGTGCGGATCCTGGGTGGGGAGGAGGAAGCCGCAATTGCGGGTGTATGGACGCACCTGCGGGCGCGCAGGTGCGAGGTTGGAGGTTGCAGGTGCGGAAATCGAGCCTGGGCAATGTTTATTTTTATAACCGAGGTCTCTGCCATTTCTCTTCATTTTTCTCTTGGTTGGGCGATTTTTGGAGAGCTTCTAGTGGGGATTTTAGTCATCTATGTCAAGGTAAGCTGTTTCTACTCATGCTGAGTTAAATACAAGGTTTATACATGGATTTGAACATGAAAAATTGCGGAAAAAGTTGGAAATTTTGAAGAAAACCTAAAATTTGCATTCTTGGATTTTGTCCACGAATTTGAGCATGAAATTAGAGTAAATTGTATGTTTTAGTTAGTAAGGCTATGGGTAGAGTTTATCTTCGAGAAATTTTGGAATCCAGGCACGTGGGCCCGAGGGCAATTTGGTCAACTTTCCGATCGGAATTAGGAATTTATATGAATTGAATTGTTATAAGTATTAGAATATATCTTCATTGGTCTGCCCGTTATTTGGATAGTTTTGGGGCGTTGTGCATCAATTTGAGTCGTCGAAAGGGCTTGGAGGCTGGTTGTGAATCTTCGGAGCGAGGTAAGTCTCCTTTCTAATCTTGTGAGGGGGAATTGTCCCCATAGGTGAACTAATTAAATATGTGCTACTATTTGTGGGGGCTATGTTCTCACGGAGTGACGGGAGTCCGTGCGTGGCTACTATTATGCTTATGTCCGGGTAGTCTAGGACCCGAAAGCATGTTGTATTTTCCGTACTTGTATCTTTGCTGGCAAATTTTAAAATGTTTAAACCTTATCGAACTTGACAAATGAATTTCTAGAAAAAGATTTAAATATCTTGTGACCATTAAAAGCGAAATTGTCATTTCTTGGGTAATTGTTTCCCGATATAGACGGGATGGAATGTTTGAATGTGTACGCTTACGTGTGACCGCTTCGCAATTTATATTCCGCGAGCGGGGTGATCACATGTCATTTTAACGTGCAACGCACGTTCATAGATACTAGTATTATTATAAAAGCATGAATAAAATGTTGGATTACAAAAATAAACTTTTAATATTAGACATAATAACTCACAAAAAATAGACATAATCGAAATTCTAAACATTAGTCTTGTAATCTTATTAGTATTGAGACATAATACTACATGTTAGGAATCATATATTAGGAATCATATTGGAGGGAAACCAGTGTGTAGTAGTTCCATCTATTGTTTAATATTTTAGCAATATTTCTGTACACCAAGGGGTCGTTTGCTAGGGTATATAAGAATAGTGCGGAATAAGGTGTATTAGTAATGCATTGATTAGTAATGCAAGTGTTAGTAATGCAAGCATTAGTTATGCATATATTATTTCTTATCTACTGTTTTGGTTTGGTGTATTAAAATTATAACGCATTGCATAATTTTTAAGAAAAATAGTTGTTTACAAAAATGCTCTCCATATTCTCTAGCTTTAAGGGACTTTAAGGATAATTTTGTCTTTAACCATGCTAATGCATTCATTAATAGCCTTGGTATTACTAATGCCATGATTTTCTATGCATTACTTATACATAGGATAATGTCAAGTATGATGTGTAACTAATACAAGTGTTAGTTATACATAGGTTGAAAAAAATGTACCAAACAAGGTATTAGTAATATATATAGCTAATGCTTGCATTTTTTTTTTCTAATACCTCCTTCTAAACGACCCCTAATATTTTTCAGTTTTGACTCAGCAGAAGATGATACCAACAATAACTACCAAGAAGAATACTTAAATACTTTAATACCAATTGGTCTTCTACCGTACATGTTTGTTCTCAAAATTCATTATTTCTTACGTATGTTAGTGTCACCATATATATATATATATATATATATATATATATATATATATATATATATATATATATATATATATATATATATATATATATAGTAGACTAAGTTAAAATTGATCTTCCATTGCATATATGTTTATGATCATCATGCTATTGAAAACTTAGATTCGCTGAATAATTTATGTAATAGTACACATATGGTATATAGAAGTTTTGACAATAACTCATACTTGCAAAACTTATGATGCTGGTCAATGTGCTTCTATGTATGTGTTTATCCTCGAATTCTTTCGTCTTCCGAAACTAAAGAATATTCTTTTAAATTTGTGCGAAAATAATTTTCAGTATGCTTATGTTTCGTAGTTATAATAAATAAATCACAACGACAAACATGCTAAATATTGAACTATATTTACCACAATATATTTTCTTCCACGAATAATGTAACGACCCGGCTGGTCGTTCCGTGATATTAGCCCTATTTCCCTGTTTATGCTTTGTCATGTGTTGCTTAGCCTATTTATGATGTGTTGGGTTGGTTGGTTTGAATTCAGAGCGGTCGTGGTGAAAAATGAGACACTTAGTCTCTTAAGTTGGCCTTATTGTTGGAAAAGTCAATCGGAAGTTGACTATTAGGTAAACAACCTCGGAATGTGGATTTTAAGGCTCGGATAGCTTTGTTAGGTGATTTGGGACTTAGGAGTGTGTTCGGAATGTGGTTTAAAGGTCCGGAGTAGAATTAGGCTTGAATTGGCGAAATTGAGTTTTTTGGCAATTTTCGATCGGCAGTGAAAAATTAACTATCGGGGTCGGAATGGGTAGTTTCGGCATCGTTGGTAATTTTTGGAAAGATTGAAATCCTTGGGCTTGAATCATGGGTTGACTTGATGTTTCAGTGTTATTTTGGTTGTTCCGAGGATTCGACTAAGTCATGGTGATCATTTATGACTTTTTGGTACTTTTGGTTGAGGTACCGAGGGCGTCGGGATGAGTTCGGATGTTATCGGCACGGTTTTTGTCATTTTGGAATTGCTGGTGTGAAGCCTTCCAGTTTTTCTGCACCTACGGATAAGGGACCGCAGGTGTGAGTCCGTAGAAGCGGAGGAGGGATCGCAGATGCGGAATTGGCTAGGCTGGAGAAGGACCGCAGATGCGGAGGATGGGCCGCACCTGCGGAGTCGCAGGTGCGGACTTAGACCCTTAAGTGATTTTGCGTAGGTGCGCACCCGGGTCCGCAGGTGCGGTCATCGCTGGGCAGAACATATAAATAGAACTCTTAGCAAATTTTGGTCATTTTTCCACCATTTTTATGCGGGTTTGAAGCTTTTTGGAGGATTTTGAAGAGGAAATTCGAGGGTTCTTCGTGGAGGTAATACTTTTGGACTTAAAACTCGTTTATATGTGATTATTTGACTGATTGGGGCTGAGAATTATGGAAATTAGTGACAAAAATGGGGAAATTAGGGCTTGTGATTGGAGACCTTTAATTGGGGATTTGAGGGGTCATTTGAGGTTTGATTTTGATGTTCTTGGTATATATTGACTCGTGCAAGGATGAGGATTCTTGTGATGTAATTTTTATCTAATTTTGAGACGTGGACCCGAGGGTCGGGTTTGACCAATTTCGGGACTTGTGCTTAATTTTGATAATTTTCTAATAGGCTTCGTTCCTTGGCATATAATAATGATATAAATCTGATTTTGGCTAGATTTGGAGAAATTGGACGCCGAATCTAGAGGCAAAGGTATTATGGGCTAGGATTTTAGCCGGTTTTGAGGTAAGTAACGTTTCCAAACTTGGTTCTGAGGGTTCGAAACCCCGAACTATATGCTATATGATTATAATTAAGGTGACACACATGCCAAGTGACAGGCGTGTGGGCGTACACCGAGTGATTGTGGCCTGGATCATCCCATGGCACCGTCTAGTAGCTATTTCGGATTGATATCCGCACTTTTATTGATGTGGTTAATGTGAACATGCTAGAAATCATGCTAAGTCAAATGCTAGGGCTTCATGCCGAAAATGCTGAGACCCGAGTGGTGGTATATTGTTGTTTCCTTATGTGTTTATTTGATTTTGTATACTCAGTCTTGTCATAGCATATCATTTCATGCCTCAGTCTCGGAGATTGTTGATCTTATATATTTATCATTGTTTCGGACTAATTCATGCATTTGTGAGCCCATGTGAGCGAGACTGGAGAGTAATGACTGAGTGAGTCCGAGAGCCTGTTATTGAGACAGTTATGAGATCGGACTGCACACCACAGCGATACTCTGATCATGCCTTCGTTAGCTTGAGCTTGGGCCAATATGAGCCCCTTTTACACCCTCAATGAGTGCATTGATATTGAGGGATGGATCATCTCTGGGCATGGATCTTGTCCGAAGTTAATGATATGTGAGGGATGGATTGTCCCTGGACATGGATCTTGTCTGAGTGTTGTGTTCCAGAGATGGATCTTCTCTATGGGGCTGGATCGGCCTTTTTCCTCAGTACTGAGTGACTACAATCACCGGTGTTTATGTACTATCTGGAATGGATTATCCCTGGGCCCGAGATCCATGCACAGTACTGAGTGGACTTCGATGTGATAATATTGAGCACTAGGTGCATTTCCACACTGTTGATACATTGGCATGTAGAGTACTGAGATATACCTGGATTACTTATCATATATGTCATATTCTGTTTTCATTATCTGTTAAAACTGTGAACACGCCTAAATCGTGTGTACTGTTTACATTACAATTATTGAGGTTTAGTCTGTCACTACCTCTCATCCCGTAGTTTGGGTTCGTTACTTCTAGGTTGGTGTACTCACGTTACCCCTACACCTTATGTGCAGATCCAGGTTCATCGAGGCCGGGTAGCAGTGGTTGATTGGTTGACAGAGTTTCCTGGAGTTTTCGAGGTAGCAGCTGGAGATCGCAGCCTCAATTTCTCCTTCTTTATCCTCCTGTCGCATTTATATTATTTCAGACTATGTTGTCTATTTTATATTTTGGCACTCTTACCTTGTAGTAGCTCATGATTCTATAATGACCCGACCGGTCGTTTTGAGCTCTAGTGCATCATTCAGCGATTTAAAGTCATGAGCAGCTCCATTTCAGGTATTATGACTCGTGGGCATGGTCGGAGTTAAATTTCGAGAAGTTCGGAGTCAAATTGGAAAGAAAATTCTCATTTCAGAAGCCTTAAGGTGGAGAAACTGACTAAGATTGGAATTTTGAGTAAACAACCTCTGAATCGGGATTTGAAGGTTCCTGCAGATTCGTATGATGATTTTGGACTTGGGAGTATGTCCGGATCGGGCTTTGGATAACCCGGGACCGTTTCGGAGTATATTGTGGAAGTCAGCATTTTTGAAGAAATTTCCTAAGTTTGGCTTGAAGCACATTTCAGTGATATTGATGTCCGTTTGGGATTCCAAGCCTGGGAATAGCTTTGTATGGTGATTCTAGAGTTGGGAGCGTGAGCGGAAGTGAATTCGGATGTCCGTAGGTCATTTCGAATCATTTGATTAAAGATAGAAATTTGAAAGTTTTTGAGAAATCTAACCGGAAGTGGAAATTTTGATATCGGGGTCGGAATGCGATTCTGGGAGTTGGAGCACGTCCGTAATGTTGAATGTGACTTGTGTGCAAAATTTGGGGTCAATTGGACGTGATTTGATAGGTTTCGGCATCGGATGTGGAAGTTTGAAATTTCAAACTTCATAAAGTTTGGATTTAGGTGCGATTCATGGTTTCGGCGTTGTTTGATGTGATTTGAGGCCTCAAGAAAGTCCGTGGGATGTTATGGGACTGAGTCGTGTGATTGGACGGGGTCCTGGGGGCCTCGTGTGTGTTTCTGGGTGAATTCGGACCATTTTTCTCTGTTTTGCTGCTGCTGCTGTCTTCTGGTGTATCTGGTGTGCTTCGCGATCGCGGTCCCTTGTTTGCGATCGTGAAGAGGAAAATCTTGGGGCTGCTGGTTTGGGTTTCACGAACGCAGGAAAGGGGGTGCGAACGCGGAAGCTTGGTGTGAGATAACTGCGCGAACGCGGGTCCTTGCACGCGAACGCGCAGAAGGAAAGGAGAGCTGGGGGTCTGGGGGCCGTTTGGCCTATGAGAACACGAAGGAGTCCATGTGAACGCGGAGGGTCAGGGAAGTTTCCCTTTGAGAACGCATTTAGGGCATCGCGAACGCGAAGAGGAAATTGGGGCCTGGGCAGATTTGTTTAAATGCGAAATGTTGGCCATTTCCTTCATTTGTTTATTTGATGTGGGCGATTTTGAGGAGATTCAAGAGGGGTTTTCCATCAAGCATCACTAGGTAAGTAATTTCTTCATGTTTTTAAGATTAATACAAGGTTTATGCATGGATTGAACATGAAAAATTATGGAAAATTGGGAATTTTGAAGAAAACCTAGAAATTTGTATATTGGAGTTTTACCACGAATTTGAGCATGAAATTTAGGGTAAATTGATTGTTTGAGTTAGTAAGACTAAGGGTAGGGTACATCTTCGAGAAATTTCGGAATCCGGGCACGTTGTCCCGAGGGCATTTTGGTCAATTCCTTAAGCGGAGATGGGAGTTTATATAATCTGAATTGTTAACAAATATTATAGTATATTTTCATTGGTTTGTCGTTATTTGGATAGTTTTGGGGCGTCGTGCATCCATTGGAGTCGTCAGAAGGGCTTGGAAGCCGGTTATGGAATTTCGGAGTGAGGTAAGTCTCCTTTCTAACTTTGTGAGGGGGAATTGTCTCCCTAGGTGAACTAATTAAATAGGTGTTACTATTTGTGGGGGATACGTACGCACGAAGTGATGAGGGTCCATGCGTAGCTACTATTACGCTTATGCCCGGGTAGTCTTGGACCCACTAGCATGCCTTACGTGTTGTACATGTGATCCTGCCAATAATATTAGACTGATAATACTATTGAATTTGGTAATTTATTTCCAAAGAAGGCTAGAGTGTACCTTTCTTAATCATTTAGAAAGAGAATTGATTTCTTCCATGGATAATTGCATTCCCGATAAGGTTTTTTTATTGAATATTATTAAACTTGGCAAATGAATTTTGAGAAAAGATTTAAATACTATTTTTGTGACTTTTAAAAGAGAAATTTGTCATTTGCATGAGTAAATGCTTTCCCGATGTAGTCGGGGTGGACTGTTTGATTTTGCATGACTGTGTGTGACCGCTTCGCAATTTACATCCCACGAGCGGAGTGTTATTTCCCCCACTCTCATGGGAGTGGGCCGTACGTCACGGCGAGATTGAAAGATACATTATGGTTAATATTGTGTGTGCATGTGACCGCTTTGCAATTTACATTCTGCGAGCGGAATGTTATTTCCCCCACTCCATGGGAGCGGGCCGTACGCCACAGCGAGATTGAAAGACATATTATGGTTCGGTCCATTCGACCCTCGGTAGTGCACAGATATGATTATTATGATGGCTCAGGCCGGTTGTCCTTATCCCGTATGCGCATGCCAAATTGTTAATGATTTCATGGACTGTTTATTTAAGATATTTGGGGGGGAAATGAAGAAGTAACTATTTATTTAAGATATTTGGGGGAAAAAGAAGTTGTAATTGTTTATTTAATTTCAGCATTTATTTGAGTTACAATTATCTTTAATGTAACTGTTTTTATCATCCTCGTATACCTATTACTGATATCATATCTTGTTAAAGGATTTTGTTGGACCTTAGTGAGTGTCAAGTCGACCTCTCGTCACTACCTCTCCGAGGTTAGGCGGGATACTTACTGAGTACACGTTGTTTTTGTACTCATGCTACACTTGTTGTGCATTTTGTTGCACAGGTACCTTCATAGAAATATGTCTGACTTGGAGACTTAGACGAGCTGCATCACTCAGAGACGACCCGAAGTCGGCAGAGTCTTTATCTATGTATTGTATTTTCATTTTTATCCCTTTTCCAATTTGTATTTTGGACAAGCTTCGTAGTATTTGTGAAATTCTTAAAATTTTCTCATGTACTTGTGTCACCGGGTTCTGGGATGTGTTTGGGATGTATTTTATAAAAATGGAATATTAAACTGTCGTATTTACTTAACAGATTTTATTCAGTTATTATGTAATAAAGTGAAAGGTAACGATTTTAAAAATAAAATGCTAAAACAGGAAAATTAACTTTACCATTTAATGATTGGCTTGCCTGACAGTGGTGTCTGGCGCTATCACGACCTTATGGATTTTGGGTCGTGACAACGTGGTATCAGAGCTTTAGGTTCCCTTAGGTCTCACGAGTCATGAGCAAGTCTAGTAGAGTCTTGCGGATCGGTATGGAGACGTATGTACTTATCTTCGAGAAGCTACAGGGCTGTTAGGATTACTTCCCTTCTTGATTCCTCATCGTGTGATTCGATTCCTTTGAGGCTATTGTTGTTGTTCTGGGAGGAGTAATATGTTGTTTCAGCTCAGTAGTTGTGTTTCTAAGAGCCTTAAGGTTATGCTCAGGTAGTGATGATGCTTATAATTGGTTATCGCGCGATGTGCATGTGATGGTAGGATGCTTGCCCACCTGTAAAGGCAATGAATGGCTTGAAAGGAGGTCAGGTAGTGCCTAAAGGAATGAGTTTAAAAAATGGGAGAGTGGCAGCGTAGCACAGGAAGTTTAGTGGTAAGACAACTGCCTATCTTTAAGGAAAGTTTGAGAGTTTTAGTGGATAGTGATTGGGCCTACGAGCTTAAGTTGGAATATGGGTTATTTCGGCAGAAGGTTGGATACAACGGGGAGGAGTTGTTAGGAATGAAGAAGTACACGGTGGGGCGGTGAATTTGAAGATGTTGTAGCGCATTTAGTGGATGTCCATGAGGAGCGGACGGACTGGTAAAGTTGGTGAATGAGAGCAGGCTTAGGATGGAGTATTGATGTTGTAGAGAGTGTGAATTTCAGCGTCGTTGGAAGGTGTCAATTGGTGATTTCCACAGGTGGGTTATCTCCTGTGAGCAGATTTGCGGTTGTGTGGTTGGCAAGTTTCTGTGAGGGATTCTGGTGGCTATTCGGTAGGAGGCAGAATGTGTGAATAGTGCTAGAGAATTTGAGTATTTAGGGAATGCTGACAGGGGAATTCGGAAGAATTGGACTGATTGGATAAGCAAAATCATGCTAACGAAGGAGAAAGGATCTCAGTAGGGTCTATAGTGGTGCAAGGAGTAGCTTCGGGCTAAGTGGGGGAGTCCCACCGCCTGCAGTTGGGTTGAAGGATGGTCTTCTCATGGGGTTGCGGATTGTCTGCATATTGGCAAGTTAGTACAACTAAAGGAAAGGAGTAGAATGGTAACTGTGCATGGGATTTGACAAATATGTGCACAAGTTGGTCCTATTGGACCAGGGTTAGGTTTTGGGAGATTCAGAATTTATGCTTAAGGCATGGGCGAGCTGTAGGATAGTGACTCAGTCACGTGCTTCATTGAAAAGGGTGTTTATGTGCTATAAGAGCCTTGGAGTGATTGTATTCGGGGCCAGTCAGAGTGGGTGACACTCAATAGCGGTCCTAGTGAATTCAAAAGTTAAGAATGCGGCATTTAATGGTTTCAGGCAACAGTATGATTAAGAGTCGAGCTTTTGCAGTGCAATTTCTAAGGAAAAGGGAAGATGTTTGGAGTGTTCTATGATATGTTTCAGCATGCATGATAGTGTTGGGAGAGTGAGAGAAGTAAACTCCGGGGTGTAGGAATATTATAAGAGGGGTATGAGACGGGTTGTGAGATTGAGACAGCATGGTCCCGTGGATCAAGGCCACTCGGGATGAGTGAGGATTGAGTTAGTTATGAGTTGAATGGGATTACTATTATTTCTGAGGCAATTAAGGATAATTAGAGAGAGGATGGATTGGTTAGCCATGGTTGAAATGGCACATGTACGGTAGTGATCAGTTTCGTCAGTGTGATTAAATTATGCATGTGGTTCGGGCCGGTATGTGCGGGGCTTGTCGGCCGCCGTAATAGATTTCATGTGGGAGCATTCGAGTGCTATGGCATGTCAGGTGTAGGCGGATCCCAGAAGATTTATGGTGGTTCAGACCACTACTTAAGGATTTGTATGTTGGGTGATTGTGAGAATTCACTTGGGTGTTGTTATTGTTCTCTTGAATGGAGGTAAGTAAGAGGTTTCTATATGATGAGGTGTTTTCCCTATTAGTGGTTTAGGAGTTGTGATGGAATTCTTGCGCAATCTCATATTGGCATGTTAGGTGCAGTAAACAGTGTGTGACTGGGAGTGAGAATCGAGATTGCGGTTCGGTGTGAACAAGGATGTCATGAGCTCGGATGAGCAAGAAAAAGTGATTTGGAAGTTTAGAGTAAGCTAGTGTTATCTTCAGTGTCACTTGAGATCGATATTCGGTGAAGAAGGCTTTGTATCCTGGCCATGGGTTCTTGATGGGTTTGCAGTATTGGTGTGGTCGGTGTTATGGATGTGCAGACTTGTTACCTGGTGTGGAAGGTCATGGGAGCGTAACCACGAGAAGATTGTACAAGTGTGACATGTAGTCACCTGATTGGTTGATGATTTAGACAGAGTATAAGGAAGTGCAATATTTCTTATTTGAGGATTTATGCCAGGAAGGCGTTCAGTTCAGTTGGTTGTGGATTGTGGGGTGTTTGCCCCGGCTATGATGGTTGTTCTTGCGTGTTATGAGAGGAAGTAGGTTATTTTGGACCCAGGTAAGGCTATCAGCATAGTTCATTGCGAGCAGAATCGGCTTGAAGTGTATGAATGGATTTAAACAAGATTATGGGCTTCATGCGAGTCAGATGTGTTCATTTCAGTATAGCGCTCCTCAAGGAGAGGTGTTAGAATATCAGGTGTTGTTCCGTCGTCGTCAAATTCATGTAATGTTGTGATTGTGCTGTGTGAGTTGTGATCCGGCTTGATAATTTCTTTTATGTTGAGATTCCGCGTAGTGATGATGTTATGTGAGCAGGCGAGCTCTTGAGATTCAGAGTATATGTATCGCACCTCAATTGTGCTCGAGTTTTCGTAGTGTATGGCTCTATCAGTCTCCCCATGATGGTATTATGCACTTAGCGTGCTTATGATCGATATTCAGTATTTTGTGATAGTGAGCAATTCAGCTCTGTGTATATTTCCTTATGTGAATTTTATGATGGGATCGGGTGGCACGCCGCCACGGGTATGTTATTTGGATCGGGTTGCACACAGTAGCAGTGTGATGATGAGTAAGGTTCCTATAATTATTTTTCTTGTGTTTTACTTTCTATTTTTCGAGAAGAGTTCATAATAAGTTGCGTGAGTTGAGTAGTCTTTTCCCGAGTTATTTCTTTGTGTATCATATTCGAGTTATGGCCTATTGGCGCGTTGTGGTATCATGTGATATTGTTGGTCATGTTTGGGGTGATTTGTTGTTTGGGCAGTTCATACTGGGTGAGACGAGATTAAATTTGGGATCGGTGCGATAATGTGTGAAGTATATTACAGGGCAATTACCAATATCTGGTTAGAAATGAGGTGATGATTTTAGTCAACAAGGAGAAATTCAATGTTTGGTTAACTCTGCATCTGGTCAGAAAATTCTACATGTCTCCTATGTTGTGGTAGTATCGCCGGCATTATAGCAGGATGTATATATATATGTCATAAGGTGCGTTGGGGGCATCGGGTCCGTTGGCTGATAAGGTTCAGGGAATGTCATGGTGGCTAGATGATGAATTATGCGGTGCATGGTGTTGATTCAGCAAAGGTATGCAATCGTGTTCTGGTATATCGTGTGGTGGGTGATACGGTGTTTATATATTAGAACTAGGCCTGGCCGATAATTTCAGGTATTCGAATTGGGTTCTGAGCTGATTGTATGGATAAATGAGGATGTCTTCAAGTTTGATCAGGACAATGTGCTCAACTGGGTTGTAGTAGCACGGGCAGGTGCTCGAGGTGTTAAGAAGTGATTTCAGATAACTCCAGAGCAATTCCTAGCACGTTCGAGGACGAACGTCTATTTAAGTGGGGGACAATATAACGACCCAACCGGTCGTTTTGAGCTCTAGCGTGTCGTTCAGCGGTTTGACGTCATGAGCAGCTCCATTTTAGGTATTATGAATCGTGGACATGGTCGGAGTTAAATTTCGGGAAGTTCGGAGTCAAATTGGAAAGACAATTCTCATTTCAGAAGCCTTAAGTTGGAGAAATTGACTAAGATTGGAATTTTGAGTAAACGACCTCCGAATCGGGATTTTAAGGTTCCTGCAGGTTCGTATGATGATTTTGGACTTGGACGTATGTCCGTATAGGCCTTTGGATAACCCGGGAGTGTTTCGGCATATATTGTGGAAGTCAGCATTTTTGAAGAAATTTCCTAAGTTTGGCTTGAAGCGCATTTCAGTGATGTTGATGTCCGTTTGGGATTCCAAGCCTGGGAATAGCTTCGTATGGTGATTCTGGAGTTAGGAGCGCAATCAGAAGTGAATTCGGATGTCTGTAGTTCATTTTGAAGTCATTTGGCTAAAGATAGAAATTTGAAGGTTTTTGAGAAATCCGACCGGAAGTGGAAATTTTGATATCGGGGTCGGAATACGATTCTGGGAATTGGAGTAGGTTCGTAATTTCGAATGTGACTTGTGTGCAAAATTTGGGGTCAATCGGACAAGATTTGATAGGTTTCGGCATCGGATGTGGAAGTTTGAAATTTCAAAGTTCATAAAGTTTGGATTTGGGTGCGATTCGTGGTTTCGGCGTTGTTTGATGTGATTTGAGGCCTTGAGCAAGTCTGTGGTACGTTTTGGGACTGAGTCGTGTGATTGGACGGGGTCCCGGGGGCCTCGGGTGTGTTTCAGGGTGAATTCGTACCATTTTTCTCTGTTTTACTGCTGCTATCTTCTGGTGTATCTGGTGTGCTTCACGATCACGGTCCCTTGTTTGCGATCGTGAAGAGGAAAATCTTGGGGCTGCTGGTTTGGTTTTCGCGAATGCAGGAAAGGGGGTGCAAACACGGAAGCTTGGTGTGAGTCTTCCTCTATGTATTGTATTATCATTTTTATCCCTTGTCCAATTTGTATTTCGGACAAGCTTCGTAGTATTTGTGAAATTCTTAGAATTTGCTCATGTGCTTGTGTCACCAGGTTCTGAGATGTGTTTGGGATGTATTTTATGAAAATGGAATATTAAACTGTCGTATTTACTTAACGGATTTTATTCAGTTATTATGTAATAAAGTGAAAGGTAACGCTTTTTAAAAAAAATGCTAAAACAGGAAAATTAACTTAATAATTTAATGATTGGCTTGCCTGACAGTGGTGTCCGGCGCCATCACGACCTTATGAATTTTGGATCGTGACAGATTTGGTGACACTAGATCTGGGTTTGATTTTTAAATGATGTTTTGATGATGTTAAACTTTTAAATGGATTATTGTTGATATTTTTGCTACTGAATTTACAATTCTTCTGAAAAACAAATCTTACTTCAAAAAAATGTGTGGCTTGCCAGATTCCACGACAGGCACCATCACGAGGGTTTTTTGGGGTCGTGACATATAACTATATGTTGCACTTTCAAGAGAGATATCAATATCGACAACAAGAGTTCTGGTTATGACAGAGTAACCAAAGCATTAGAAGGAAACATATACAAAAAAATACCATCTATAAAGAAGTGTTCGGTTAGATACCATCACATTTGATATCACGTATTGTGCTAATGTAACAATATTTTTCGGCATTTAGATGATTGTTGTAGTATCATATATGAAAGCAAATTGCATGATAGAAATTGAAAATCTATCTTGGGTAGCAAAAATGAATATGTTGATCAACTAAATAAAAGGTTGATTGTGAAATTTTATGGTAAAAATAAAATATTTTTCAGTTTTTGACTCAGCAGAAGATGATACCAACAATTACTATCAAGAAAAATGCTTAAATACTTTAATACCAAATGATCTTCTATCACAAAGGTTTGTTGTCAAGTTTATTTTTCATACGTATGTTAGTGTCACCGTATATATAATAGACTAAGTTAAAATTGATCTTCCATTGCATATAGATTGATTTCGAAGAAAACTATGCCCACCATGCTGCTGAAAAACTTAGATACGCCAAATAACTTATGTAATAGCACATAGATAGTATATAAAAGTTTTGAAAATAACGTCATACATGTAAAAAATTATGACACTGGTCAGTGTGCTTCTAAGTATATTTTTATTCCCGAATTCAACTTTCGTCTTCTGAAGCTAAAGAATATCATTTTAAATTAGCGTGAAAATAATTTTTGGTATGTTTATGTTTTGCAATTATAACAAATAAAGCACTAGGACAAACATCATAAATATTGGACTATGTAATAGCACATAGATAGTATATAAAAGTTTTGACAATAACGTCACACATGTAAAAAAATTATGACACTGGTCAGTGTGCTTCTAAGTATATTTTTATCCCCGAATTCAACTTTTGTCTTCTGAAGCTAAAGAATATCATTTTAAATTGGCGTGAAAATAATTTTCGGTATGTTTATGTTTTGCAATTATAACAAATAAAGCACTATGACAAACATCATAAATATTGGACTATGTAATAGCACATAGATACTATATAAAAGTTTTGACAATAACGTCACACATGTAAAAAATTATGACACTGGTCAGTGTGCTTCTAAGTATATTTTTATCCCCGAATTCAACTTTCGTCTTCTGAAGCTAAAGAATATCATTTTAAATTTGCGTGAAAATAATTTTCGGTATGTTTCTGTTTTGCAATTATAACAAATAAAGCACAAGGACAAACATCATAAATATTGGACTATATTTATTGCAATATATTTTCTTGCACGAACAACTATATGTTGCACCTTCAAGAGGAATATCCATATCGACAACAAAAGTTTTGGTTATGTCAGAGCAACCAAAGCATTAGAAGAACATACACAAAAAACATCATCTACAAAAAAAGTGTTCGGTAAGATACCATCACAATAAATACTTTTAAACTATAATACATAATTATTTAACTAACATGACTAAATTGATCATTTGTGTAAGTTCTGATGATGTCCTTTCCTTTTGAATTCACGTATTATGCTAATGTAATAATATTTTCCGGCTTTAGATGATTTAAATATGTAAGCCATCACGTGTAATTATTAACGTGCAACGCACGTTCATAGATATTAGTATTATTATAAAAGTATGTATACAATGTCGGTTTACAAAAATAATCTTATAATATTAAGCATAAAAGCTCAAAATAAAAGGATATAACCGGAATTCTAGATATTATGCTTATAATCTATTAGCTTTAGGAAATAATACTATGGTTAGGAATCATACATGATTACGGGTAGGAATCCTATTAGTATAATTAATTTCGGGCTGTCTAATTCATATAAAATTGAACCAGTAAATATAGTTAGTCATGTAATCCTATTACCTTTAGGATGTACTTCTTAAAAATTTGTATTACTAATTTAATTCAAAGATGTATTATAATGTGCTATTAGTAATTTAATTTGAGAATGTATTATATTGTCCAAATCCATTTAGAAAAAAAGAGAGCTTATTTTAATATAAAAGCATAAATACATTATTAATATACCAAAATAACCCTAAAATATTAAGCGGGAGAACTCATACGGAAAGGACATAACTGCAATAATATATTTTTTGGACTACAATACATTCTTTGCTAATTTTTAATATTTAAGATTTTAAAATTAATAAAATTTCATATTAAATTCTTATTAAAAATATGTAGGAAGGTTTTATGAAATCAATTTCATAATAAACCTCCGTATTGGCACTACATTACCACTCCATAATGTCCAATATAAAAAAAAAAATAGTAATATTAAATGGACCGCATAAAAAATTAAAATTGAGAAAAAAATAATACCCCTACGTAATATATTCTTATATTATATTTAAACTATTTTCCTACTCAAATAATATTTTTTATCAAGTTTTTCTGTAATACTGAAAAATACCCAATTATTAAACAACAACTAAGAAAATATTTAAGAATATAAATGTGTGAGAAAGTGGGGAAAAAAGGTTGGTAAGAGTCAGTACCACTAATGATTCTACAAATATAAAGATCTAAAAATGAAATTGTCACGACCCGAAATCCCACCTTCAGGTCGTGATGGCGCCTAACGTTGCACCTGCTAGGCAAGCCAACGTGTTAACTGAATTGATTTATTAACAAGTGAAAATAACAAACACTGACTAGATAATTGAGATAAAGTACGGAAGCATTAACAAAATCTAAATAACAATAGCTAATAACGAAGACATCCCTTTAAGTACAAAACACATAAATGGAGTCACAACCTCACGAACCAGTCTAAGATTTAGCTAAAAACAACAGTTTGAAATAAAATGATATATCTGTCTGGAAACACATAGATGACAGAATGAAAGATAGACACTGACGCCGAGATCCACGAACGCCTGCGGAACTACCTCGGTGTCTTCTGGAATGGACTGAAGGACACTCCCCCTAACGATGTCCACTGGGTCCGGCTGCGTAATATGCACAACATAAAGAAGTGCAGGTGTAGTATCAGTACAACCGACCCCATGTACTGAGCAAGTGTCGAGCCCAACCTCGGCGAAGTAGTGACGAGGCTAGGACACGACAACAAATTGTACCTGTGCAGTTCAATAGTATAGCAGAAAATAAACAAGAATACAGTTACGGGGAAGAACATGTTGGGGATAAGAGGGGAAACACTTGCTAAAACAGTAGAATCAAGTATTGACGGAAATGTAGAAGTAAAACAAGAAATAACAACCCGAAACAAGTAAGATAGACAGGAGAAGGCACGGCATGACCCCTCGTCTATAGCCTCAAAATCACACGGCACGGAATGTTTCTTCGTGCATGATGAGTATAAAAACAACAATTGATATGAAAGTTTAACAATACGACATTTCAATTGTACAATAATCAACAAAATTCTATTGTCCCGGAAAGGGACTCAGCTATAACCAATCTCACTCAGAAGTATAATGTCAACAGCAAAATCCTCGACCGAACACATAATCAATAACTTTTTGCATCATGAAGTAACCTCAAGGTACCACTTCCAAGGTTTCCAATAATTCACAACACGGGGAATATCAAAGAACATTAAATAAATCATCAAAGTTCGACTCACGGGCATGATTGACCACAACATATAGGTACCCATCACCTCACCTATACGTTGGACATGAATTACACATAGCAAATAAGACTCTATACCTATTCCCTCAAGCTAAGGTTAGGCCAAACACTTACCTCGGCTCCAAGAATGCAAGGCAAGCCTCAATCACGTCCTTTTCTCTTGAATCCCACTCTGAAACGATAATATTTAGACATAATTGACTTAATAACATCAATAATTATTCAATAACTCAATCCCAAAGCCTAATTATACATTTCCCATAATTCTTCCAAAAATAC
>ML419179.1:0-40717 GCA_005239525.1 Nicotiana knightiana | reverse complement strand
ACTCCGAAACGATAATATCTAGACATAATTGACTTAATAACATCAATAATTATTCAATAACTCAATCCCAAAGCCTAATTATACATTTCCCATAATTCTTCCAAAAATACCAAAATTCAACCCCCGGCCCGCTTGGTCCAAACCCGAGGTTCGGACCAAAACCCGATCACACATTCCCCCACGAACCCGAATATACAATTTTTTTTTAAATCAGACCCCAAAATGAGGTTAAATTTCCAAAATTTCCACAAGCCCTAACTCTACCCAAAACCCCTAATTTCTACCTTTGATTTCATGTTATTAGACCTAGAATCTAGTGATTGATGAAGGAAAATGGAAGAAATTAGAGTTAAGAACACTTACCTATGAAGCTATGGTGGAATGGTCTCCTAGGAATCGCCCAAGAAGAGTGGAGAAGAAGAAAATGGTGAAAGAATGTGAAAATCCCATAATGGCATTTTGTTTTGGACATTTTAAATAGCTGGGCAAAAATGACCTGCGCGATCGCGACAGGTCTCCTGCGATCGCGTAGAGTACTGGACCTAGACCATCGCGATCGCGAAGAAGAGATTGCGATTGCAGAAAATACTAACACAGCCTATCGCGATTGTGACACAGGGGTCACGTTCGCAGTGGGAAAAATAGCACCCAGCCCCCAAGCCCACATTTGCACTACGTGTTCGCGTGTGGTCCTTCATGATCGCGTAGAGCGCTGCCCCCAGGCTCCGCAATCGAAACCCAGGCCCTGCATTCGCATAGGGTAATTTACCCTCCTCCAGACTTACTCATCATGATCACATGTATAGCATCGCAATCGCGAAGACCAACAGATCTGGACACCAGATTCAGCAGCCAAACACCAGATTTTCTAAGCCTAAATCACCCCGACGCCTACCCGGAACTTACCCGAGCCCTCGGGGCTCAAAACCAAATATACACACGCCTTCAAAATCATCCTACGAACTTATTTGAGAAATTAAACCACTAAAATAACATCAAAAACAATGAATTAAACTCAAAAATCCATAGAATTTCCTCAAACTTCATAAACTATCAAATTTTCCAATTTATGATCCGAAACACGTCAAACTAAGTCCGTTTCTTACCAAATTTTACAAATAACTCACATAACACATATTAAACCTGTTCCAGGCTTCGGAACCATAATACGGGTTCAGTAACACAGATTTCACATCAAAGTTCATCTTCAAAAGTCTTTATTATTTTCAGAAAATAATTTCCTTTAAAAATTTATTTCTCGGACTTGGGACCTCGGAATTTGATTCCAGGTATATGCCCAGGTCGTATATTTTCCTACGGACCCTCCGGGATCATCAAATCATGGGTCCGGGTCCATTTACCAATAATGTTGACTAGAATCAACTTTATTCAATTAATTATCATAAAATTCAACTGTTTACCACATTTCCATATAAAGGCTTCCCGGCTACACGCCCGGACTGCGTACGCACAACGAGGTGAGATTAACGGAGGCTTTCGGGGCCTCGGAACATAGTTTTAGCTAAATTTACACAGGATGACCTTTTGGGTCATCATAATCTCCACCTCTAAAACAATCGTTCGTCCTCGAACGGACATAGAAAGGTACTTTAATCGGGGAAAAGGTGGGGATATCGGCTCCGCATATCGTGCTCGGACTCCTAAGTAGCTGCCTCAATAGGCTGACCTCTCCACTAAACACGAACCGAAGGATAACTCTTCGATCTCAACCGTCGCACCTGTCGGTCTAATATGGCTACCGGCTCCTCCTCATAAGACAAATCCTTGTCCAACTGGACACCACTGAAGTAAAGTACATGAGATGGATCCGCAATATACCTCCGGAGCATAGATACGTGAAATACCGGATGCACGGCTGACAAACTAGGTGGCAAGAAAATTCTGTAGGCCACCTCTCCTACCTTATCCATAATCTCAAATGGACCAACGTACCTAGGGCTCAACTTGCCCTTCTTCCCGAATCTCATCATGCCCTTCATGGGCGACACCCGAAGAAATACCCAGTCTCCTATCATAAATGCCAAATCTCGAACTCTGCGATCTGCATAACTCTTCTGCCTGAAATGAGCTGTACGAAGTCTATCCTGAATGATTTTCACCTTTTCCAAGGCATCCTGGACTAACTCAGAACCCAACAATCTAGACTTACCCGGCTCAAACAATCCGACTGGAGACCGACACCGCCTACCATACAACGCCTCGTACGGAGCCATCTGAATGCTCGACTGATAGTTTTTGTTGTAGGCAAACTCAGCTAAAGGCAAGAACTGGTCCCATGAACCACCAAAGTCAATGACACAAGCTCGCAACATATCCTCCAAAATCTGAATAATACGCTCGGACCGCCCGTCCATCTGAGGATGAAATGTTGTGCTCAAATCAATCTGTGTGCCCAACTCTCACTGTAATACTCTCCAGAAATGGGAGGTAAACTGAGTACCTCGGTCTGATATAATGGATATGGGCACACCATGCAGTCTAACAATCTCTCTCATATGGATCCTTGCCAACTTCTCTGCTGAATACGAAACTGATAGTGGGATGAAGTGCGCTGACTTGGTCAGCCTATGCACAACGACCCATACTGCATCAAACATCCTCTGAGTCCGTGGGAGTCCAACTACAAAGTCCATGGTGATACGCTCCCACTTCCACTCGGGAAGCTGAATCTGCTGCATCAAACCACCAGGTCTCTGGTGCTCGTTCTTAACCTGCTGACAGTTCAAGAACCGAGCTACATAAGCTACAATATCCTTCTTCATCCTCCACCACCAATAATGTTGTCGCAAGTCCTGGTATATCTTCGCAGTCCCCGGATGAATAGAATACCGGGAACTATGGCCCTCCTGAAGTATCAACTCACGAATACCATCCACATCAGGTACACAAATCTGACCCTGCATTCTCAAAACTCCCTCATCATCAACCGTAACCTGCTTGGCATCTTCGTGCCCGACTCTATCTCTAAGAATATATAAATGGCAATCATCATATTGTCTGGCCCGAATACGGTCATCCAATGAACAACGGGCCACGGTATGGGCCAAAACACTGCCAGTCTCAGAAACCTCCAATCTCACAAATCGGTTGGCTAAAGCCTGAACATACAAAGCAAGAGGTCACCGACTAATAAAATAGGCAAGACTACCCATATTGGCTGACTTCCGGCTCAAAGCATCGGCCACCACATTGGCCTTCCCCGGATGATAAAGAATGGTAATATCATAATCCTTCAGCAACTCTAACCATCTCCTATGCCTCATGTTCAACTCCTTCTGTTTGAACAGATACTGTAAGCTCTTATGATTTGTGAACACCTCACATGGCACACCATACAAATAATGCCTCCAAATCTTCAATGTGTGCACAATCGCTGATAACTCCAAGTCATGAACTGGATAGATCTTCTCATGAACCTTCAACTGACGAGAAGCATAGGCTATAACCTTGCCATCCTGCATCAACACTGCACCAAGCCCAATCCATGAAGCATCACAATATACAGTATACGGTCCTGAACTTGTGGGCAAAACTAACACTGGTGTCGTGGTCAAGGCTATCTTGATCTTCTGAAAGCTCGCCTCACACTCATCAGACCACCTGAACTGAGCACTCTTCTTAGTCAACCTGGTCATCGGGGCTGCAATGGATGAAAATCCCTCCACAAATCGGCGATAATAACTTGCTAAGCCCAAGAAACTCCGGATCTCTGTAGCTGAGGTGGGTCCAATATCTTACTCCTGAAATCTTCTTGGGATCTTGATCACGCTCAACGATGTCTAATAAAAGACTAAACGGGCGTTGCAAATATAATCCGGGGTATTATGCCCAGAGTCGATCCCACAGGGAATTTATGTATCAATCAAGTCTTTAGAATACGCAACTTTTACTCAATCAATTCTCTTAAGACTTTTTAATATAAATTGGTGATGTTTTACTAGTTCTACTGACAATAATAATATTAGCAATTACTAACAATGTATTGTAAATAATAATGATAGAGGTCTAAGGTTATGGTTTCCCCCGTTGGTGAATTTACTTCTCGGATACTTCTTATAGTTTGATTAGTTGTCTCTATCAATCATGAACACTCTATCTACCATAAATCTCTCTCAAGTAATTATGATAATTTACTAGACTCACTCTCTCAAGTTACACTAGCTAGATTGCATTACAGTTCACTTTATATTGCACCTGAGGTA
Organism: Nicotiana knightiana; assembly: GCA_005239525.1. Classification (NCBI taxonomy): domain Eukaryota; kingdom Viridiplantae; phylum Streptophyta; class Magnoliopsida; order Solanales; family Solanaceae; genus Nicotiana; species Nicotiana knightiana. The sequence goes on along the minus strand of ML419179.1, from coordinate 36,494 downwards.
TCGTTATCTCTACTCCAACATCTAAACCCTTGGTTATGACTTTCGTCTATACTCCGGGAGTGATGTTGTTCAAACAAATACCTAAATATGCACTCTCTCTCAAGTAGATACATAATAAATAGGAACAGTTAATTGAGGGCCCTTTCAATCAACTACAACAAGAACGTAGTTGAACAAATAGAGATAAATCAACCAAACAAAACTATGTTAATAACACAAGAAGTTTATCCCCAACGGGTTCTACCAAAACCCTAGATTAAAGAAGTTAGCTAGACATGTTCATAAGAATCAAACTCAAAATAACTTGCATAATTGAACTACAAAGTAATGAATAAAAGATGTAAAAGACAATGTTTTGTCACTTTAATGGTTTTCTCTCTTCGAATCCTTCGTATGTCTTCCGAATCTCCCTTCAAGTTGTGTTTACGAGGTCTATTTATATGTTTAGGACGAACCCTAAATGTGTAGGAGACNCTGGCGTTTGGGCCCTAACGCCTGGCTAACGCCAGGCTAAGGCTGGCGTTTGGACTCTAACGCCTGGCTAACGCCAAGCTAAGGCTGGCGTTTGGACTCTAACGCCTGGTTAACGCCAGGCAGGGTCAGGCGTTTGGGCTCTGGCGCCCGGCTATAGCCCGGTGCACTCCTCCTCGCCTCTTGAGCGTATTTTCGATGTATTTGCATCCATTTAGCTCGGTTTCCATCTCCAATTCACCTACACATGAAATAGACTCTATTATGCACGTAAAAAGTGTATTTTTATCATTAACGCACATAAAATGTAGGGCATATAACATGTTAAACCATGAATTCTAGCCTCGCATCAGTTTGCCTAGGACCACCGAGCTTAGGCATTTGGAAGGGGGCGAGGATGTATCCTTGTCCGTTGATCCCTCTATTACGGGACAACCTGGGGCTGCCACGGGGGAAAAGAAGAAGAGAAAAAGAAAACCTCCGGGATCCCCAGGACCCGGGGTGAAGCCAAAGAAGAGGGTGTCTCACAAGACCAAGAAGAGTACTAACTCCCAGGTTCCATATTCCGACTCGTTTCTCCAGCCCAGGGATGATTCGGAAGAAGACGACATTTTTATCGCCCATGGATTGACCCCTCCCGGGGAGAAGGCGATAGCCGAGAGGGATATTCATGAGGTCGACCTCCCTCATACTCGAGAGGCCGATATAGAGACAGGGGACGGAACCCCCGGTATGACGGCTCCTCTCCGAAGGAAGCGCCTGGTGTAATAGACATTATGGAGACACCCTCCTACACCGAGTCCATGCTTGAGGAGGCCCAAGCAGGAAAAGAGAAGTCCAATGAAGGGGTTCATGGCGTGGAGGACCCTTTCATTGTTTCTTCGATGGTATGAACTCGTCCACTTTGGAATATTTTTCAGGGTTGGGCAGCCTGGAAGTCCCAAAGAAAGATACATCTTTGGAAGCTGGCGGGACGAGCTTGAGCCCAAAATTGATTAATTAGTTTCCCGCTCCGAGTGTAGACCCCGATTGTAGGAGATCAGTTATTCTTACTGTCCCGGAGGATTCCCGGGTTCTATCTTCTCCCGTGGGCGTAGCTAGCTACTTCCGATGCCTGGTGACCGAGGAGGACCGGGCAAAAATGAACAAAGTGGACATGCTGTGTCTTTTCAATGAGGCGCAACAGACGCTGAATCGGGTAAGGCATCATTACATCTTCTTGTATTTTACTTAAGTTTTGATATCTCTCGCGACCTTCATTGTTTTGCAGGACTTGGTAATTCACCACGAGAGCTTCCTACGGTACCGTGTCGAGGTCAATCAGCTTGAGCTCGAGCTCAAGAAGCAGGCTCGAAAGAAGGATATGTACGAGCTCCTCAGTGAGCAACAAGACAGGACCGTCAAGGACCTTCAGGCCGAGCTGGATAGGGCTCAGAAGAAAGCATCGGCCCTGAGGTGGGAACATGCCGACTTGGTTGAAAAGGTAAAGGTCTTTGAAGTTGGAAACAAGGAACTAGTCATAGTGGCTAACAACAAAACCTCACAGGTCCAACAGAAGGTCAACCAGGTCGACCAACTCCAAAAGGAGATGAACGAGATCCAAGCCATGGCTGATGGGTGGAAGAGCAGGATAGATATGTTGGATTTGGAAAGGGAAACCGCCTAGGCGAACCTGACATCAGTAGAGGTTCAACTTCGGGTGGAAAAGGAGAAAGCTGACAAGCGGGCTCAACTGAATGAAGATCTCTGTGCACAACTGAGCCTCCAGTGGACTATCAAACTCAGGTTGATTAAAAAAATGTGTGACTTTAACGACGCATCGAGTCAGTAGTGAAGAACATAGCTACTAAGATATTTCGAATAGTTTTGGCCGTGTATATTTTTTACTTTATATGGCAGGAAAGGAATATGAAAGTATACAGTAAAAGCTTAGGAATTCTAGAGTTATTAAAAGATGGAAAATTACTAGTTATGTCAACTCATAAATAATTTAGTACAAAAATTAGTCAATTCATAAAATATTATCATTATTAGACGATTAACTATTTGTAATAAAAAAAATGTCCAATTTTTTCTTTCTTTTGATTGAGTGTTGTTGGAATAGATTGGATACTTCTTAAGGATTTTAAATCTCAGTTTTGGGATGATTTGGTACAGTTTTGAGGTAGTTTGAATTGAAAATTCAAAGGAGAAGATGAACATGGAAATATATGATATGTGTATCATTTGTGTATCACATATGTATTATATTTGTATCAAATATGTATCACGTGTATATCCCTGTATACCTATGTGTGAGATATATGTGTGATACATGTTTGATACATGTGTCGCACAATAATTTTTTGAACTTGATTTTAACTATTAATTTTGATACCATATCATCTCCAATATTCCTCAAATTTTTTATACTGACTCATCTATATGTTTTCAATGAATTTCAACACTGAAATGACCTTTTTGGTTAGATTTTTGAAATCCTCTCTCTCTCTCTCTCTCTCTCTCTCTCTATATATATATATATATATATATATATATATATATATATATATATATATATATATATATATTGATGCCATATCATCTCCAATATTTCACAAATTTTTTATACTGACTCATCTATATGTTTTCAATGAATTTCAACATTGGAAATGACCTTTTTGGTTAGATTTTTGAAATCCTATATATATATACCTTGTTTGCTACCTCATCCATGAAATTTCCTTTCTATCTTGTATCTGATGTTGCTGATCACACTTAAAAATATGGAAGGAGCTCTTTGTATGTGATTCTTAATGAGAAAGAATCCGTATTTTTTTGGGTTTTGAATTTTTAAATGTGCTTGGCTAGTTTTGGTAAGTCTATGCTTAATGGTTAGAGGTTGGTAAGTTAGGACTTAATTGGGTCATTTCTGTAAGATTCCCTTAAAAAATTATTAATCCAAGAAGCCATTTGCAGAGGTAGAGCCCGTTTTGCCGAGTCGCAAAAAACTACTTATTTTGAAAAGTACTTTTGTTCAAATTTTGAAAAAGTATTGTAACGACCAACCGGTCGTTTTATGTATTGTAGCCCTATTTCCCTATTTATTGCTTCTTCTATACTCGTTTGTGGTTATGAGACTTTCCGGGGTGGTTGGCTTGGTTTCGAGGATGTTTGAAGTGAATTGGGTCACTTAGTCCCAAGGTTTAAGGCATAAGTTGAAAGAGTTGACCGAGTTTGACTTTTATATAGACGACTCCGGAATAAATTTTTTATGGTTCCAATAGTTTCGTATGTTGATTTTGAACTTAGATGTATGTCCAGATGTTGATGTGGAGGTCCGTAGGTTGATTTGATACTTTTTGGCGAAAGTTGGAAAGTTGAAGGTTTGGGAGGTTGGGAGGTTTGACAGAGAGTTGACTTTGTCGATACCAGGTTCAGATTTTGATTTCGGGAGTTGGAATAGGTCTGTTGTGTCATTTGAGACTACTGTGCAAAATTTAAGTTCAATTGGGGTTGATTTGATGTGGTTCGACATTAGTTTTATCATTAGTTCATTATGCTTGAATTGATGTGTGATTCGTGATTTTGGTGATGTATGATACGATTTGAGGATTCGAGTAAGTTCGTATCATGTTATAGGACTTGTTCGTATGTTAGATGGGGTCCCGAGGGCCTTGGGTGAGATTTAGATGATGTGCGGACCAAGTTCAGACTTAGTAGAACTGCTGAAGAATTTCAAGTTCTGGTGCAATAGCACCTGCGGAGATTTGGTCGCAGGTGTGAGACCACAGAAGCGGTCAGGCCATTATAGGTGCGCAACATCTTGGGGCTGGCAAGCTCGCAGATACGGGAAGTGGAGCACATAAGGGAAGTGGAGTGTGGTCAGGGGTTTCTGCAGATGCGGACGTTGAGGCGCAAAAGCACAGGAGTAACCGTAGAAGCGGATATTGGAATGAAGGCTTGGGACCGGAGATGCGGAAGGAGTCCGCAGAAGCGGACTCGCGGATGCGAGGGTTACTCTGCAGAAGTGGATGGTCAGCTTTTGGAGGAAGCCGCAGATGCGGCCACTTTTTCGCAGAAGCGGGACCGCAGGTGTGGTTAAGTGAGCCGCAGGTGCAAAATCGCCGGGGAAGTGTATTAAATCGAGGGTTTGAGTGATTTCTCTCATTTTGGACTTGTAGAGCTCGACTAAGGGAAATGTTTGAGAGGGATTTTGCTACCATTGAAGAGGTAAGTGAAGATTCATCACTTTTATTGATAAATATTGATTACCCATTGATTATTACACCTAGTTTATATGTATTTGAGGTGGACATTAGGGATTTTAGGCTATGTTGTTGGAGAGTGAGAATTTGTGACTTGGGAGTCGATTTGTGGACTGAATTAAATGAATTTAGTATGATTGGACTCGTAATTGTATGGGTGTTCGAAATTTTTGAATTTTGTCGGATTCCGGGGTGCCAACCTAGGGGTTGACTTTTCGATTTTGATTAAAAATTCTAGTTTTATCATTTGATATTGTTTCCTATGTCTATTATTGATGGTATGATGTTGATGTGACTAGATTCGAGTCGTTCGGAAGTCGATTCGCGAGGCAAGGGCTTTTTGGAGTATTTATTTGCGCGCTTGGAGATAGGTAACACGTCTAAACTTGGACTTGAGAGCATTTAACCCTGTGAACTACGTTATATGAAAGATATTGGGGTGACGTACGCGCTAGGTGACAGGCGTGTGTACGTTTACAAATGTTTTCTTAGTTGGGAGGGGAGGTTTAGGCTATTACCAGGCTTGTTTTGCTATCATTTCTTGTTATTCCCACGTTTTCCCTACTTGTTTAATCATTTGAACTGTGATTCATATTCAACATCATGTCTCGGCTAAGTGCTATCTGTTTTAGACTTGATAGTGCTATTCTTGCTGTCTCAGAGCTATATACCTTATTTGTACAAATTTTCTCAGTCGTGATGCTATATCCGTGTATGACATCTTTGTGTCAGTACTTCTTGTTTGATTCATCACATGTTGTTGATCCCTTTTATGTGTAACATTGTTAAACTAAGCATTTTGAGATATTTTTATCTGAGACATGAATAGTAAATGACTGAGTTTGGGTCATAGAGCCGGTTTGGTATTGATTTTGAGGTGACACGTACGCCATGCCCATATTGGACTAAGTGTTATTGTTTTGGGGCGACGCGTGCACCACGCCTCATTATTGGGTTAAATGATTATGATTAACACTTGGGAAGGATCCGCCCCTCCGGAGTCTGACATGCCAGAAGTGGATGTAGGCACAATATTTTATATACGTTCTTTGATGATAGGCAGTTATGCTAGGCACCCGTACAATGCTAGGTGTGAATATTGATGGATCTAGTATGACAATGTTAATTTACATGTATACTTGAGATGTCGACATAAAGGTGTACCTTCCACATGCTAACTGTTAAATGAAATGATTTATCTGTGTTGGCCTTTAAGTGTTATACTTGAAAGCATGTATAAATTTCTACAATGAACACAATATCATTGAGCTACTTGTTTCTACAGTTTTCCTTTATATTCTGAACTGTTACCGGTTATTGATATTGGGATTTGACAATTGTTCTAAGCTTGCCATTGCTTTCATCCCAAGATTAATGTTTTTATTTATTGAGTACTTAGGATTGGTTGTACTCATACTACACTCTACACTTAGTGTGTAGATCAAGGTACATCCGGTGAGGTGATTTTAAGACTTGAGTTGTTGCTAGCTTTTGGGAGATTACGAGGTAGCTACTATGTCGTCTGCAGTCTTTGTAGTTCTCTTTAGCTAACTCAATCTTTATTGTTCTATTGTTCACACAGTTGTATTAGAGGATTTTGCTTGTATCTTGTTATTCAATAGTACTCATATATTCGTTGACACCAGATTTTGGGGTTGGTTGTAGTAGTATTATGGTTTTATTCTCATATGATTTATGATATTCTTCTGCTGTTGAGTTAGTAGACCATATTTATTTGATTTTATTATTATGTGATTGTTGGCTTACCTAGCGGGTTCAGTTAGGTGCCATCACGACTTATGGATTTTGGATCATGACAAGTTGGTATCAGAGCACTAGGTTGCTTAGATCTCACGAAACACGAATAAGTTTAGTAGAGTCATGCAGATAGGTACAGAGACGTTTGTACTTAACTTCGAGAGGCTACCAAACTATTAGAAAACTTCACTTTCTTGCATTCTTATTGTGCGAATTTGTTATTTCTAAAGTTTGAACCTTGACTCTTCTATTCTCTCACGGATGGTGAGGACACGTGCGTCCGGATCAGGAGAAAGGCCACCAGTACCACCAGTTAGGGCCACGAGAGGTTGGGGCCACGCTTGAGGCCGAGGTGTGGCTCGTACTATAGCCAGAGCAGTACCTGTGGAGCCACTAGTCGCTATAGCTAAGGAGCAAGTACTAGATGTTGTTGAACAGGAGGGGCTAGCTCAAGCACCAGCAGTGCCCATCATTATTCTCGGCCTTCCGGAGGCCTTAGCTAAGGAGAAGGTACCACTAGATCAGACGATTTCGGTTCGAGCCACACCAGCCACTTTACAGGCCGGGGGAGATGCCCAGACTTGTGCCGTCCGTACTCCCCAGCAGCTAGCTTGAGGACTCCAGACACCGGGTTTACTACCAGTTCAATCATCTGCTGCTTCTTGGTCCGAGGTTGGTCAACCTATGAGTGATGAGGAGTAGAAGAGTGGAGTAGTTCAGGAGGCTTAATCCTCCAGAGTTCAGTGGGGATGAGTTAGAGGATGCTCAGGATTTCCTAGACCGATGTTGGAGGATTCTTTGCAAAACGGGTATTTTGGAGACCACTAGAGTTGCATTACCACTTTTCAGCTAACAGAGGTAGCCTACAGATGGTGGAAGGCCTATCAGTTAAGCAGGCCAGTCCGCGCAGCGCCACTTACATGGCATGAGTTCTCCACTCTCTTTTTAAACGTTTGCCCCATAGACTCATAGAGAGGAGTTGTGTAGAGATTTTGAGTAGCTACGCTAGCGGGATATAACTATGACTCAGTATGAGATGAGATTCATGGATTTGGCCCATCATGATATATGGTTGGTTATGAGAGTTAGAGGATCAGGAGGTTCATTGATGGCCTCAACTACGGTTTACGTTACAGTCTGGTCGAGAGGCTGAGACAGATGCTAGGTTTGACCAGGTAGTCGAGATCGCCAGGCACTTGGAGTCGGATCGCAGACTTGACTGTGAGAGAGGGAGGGAAAGAGGTCCCCTTTTTCAGGTGGTTCCAGTGGTACCTCATCTGGAGGTCAGTCACATCACAACAGAGGTTGTCCTTACAGGCCCGCTCATATGGTTCGTCCGGTTCATCGTGGTGCATCAGTTAGTCATGGTTCATACAGTACTCGTCTGGGTCAGTCATCGATCAGTGCACTTCCATCTTAGAGCTTGTACCATGCTCCATTAGTTTAGAGTTCATTAGTACCGGGCTCTTCCAGTGGTTATTCTAGTTCTGTAGGGTCCGATTTGGGCTCCACCGTCATTTCTAGCTCGAGGTTGTTACGACTGTGGAGAGTCGGGCATGTGAGGAATTATTGTCCACATCACTATAGAGGTCCAGTGTAGCAGGGAGGCCAATCTATGACCCCTGCACCAGTTGCTACACCATCCGCTCAACCAACTCGGGGTAGAGGTCGTACGGGTCAACATCGCTCCAATAGGGGGAGGTCAGACAGTAGTGGTCCGACTCGATGCTATGTTTTTTCGGCTAGGCTAGAGGCAGTTACTTCCGACACTGTGATCACGTGTATTGTTTCAGTATTCCACAGGGATGCTTCAGTATTATTTGATCCCGATTCCACTTATTCATATGTGTCATCATACTTTGCTCATTATTTGTATGTGTCCCGTAATTCTTTAGTTACGCATGTTCATGTACCTACATTGGTGGGTAATTCTATTATTGTGGGCTGTGTGTATCGATCGTGTGTGGTGACTATTGGGGGATTCGAGATGAGAGTTGATCTTTAACTACTTAGCATGGTTGATTTGACGTGATTTTATACATGGATTGGTTATCACCATGTCATGCTATTATGGATTGTCACGCTAAGACCGTGACATTAGCGATGCCGGTGTTTCCTAGGGTTGAGTGGAGAGGTTCCTTGGATTATGTTCCTAGTATAGTGATTTCATATTTGAAGGCTCAACATATGGTTCAAAAGGGATGCCTGGCATACTTTTTCTTTTGGAGGGATGTTAGTGTTGATACTCCTACCATTGAGTCAGTCCCTGTAGTGAAATCCTTTTTAGATGTGTTTCCTATAGACCTGCCAGGCATGTCACCCGACAGGGATATTGAATTTGGTATTGATTTGGTGTCGGGCACTAAGACTATCTCTATTCTACCGTATCGCATAGCACCAGCAGAATTGAAAGAGTTAAAGGAACAACTTCAAAAGTTGTTTGATAAGGGATTCATAGGGCCTAGTGTGTTGCCTTGGGGTGCACCGGTTCTATTTGTGAAGAAGAAGGATGGCACTATGAGGATGTGTATTGACTAACGGTAGTTGAACAAAGTTATCATTAAGAACAAGTATCCTCTACCACGCCTTGATGGCTTATTTGACCAGCTTCAGGGTGCAAGGGTGTTTTCAAAGATTTATTTGATGTCAGGCTATCATCAATTAAAGATTCGATCTTCTGATATTTTGAATACGACATTCAGGACCCGCAATGGGCACTACGAGTTTCTTGTGATGTCTTTTGGGCTAACCAATGCCCAATCATCCTTTATACACTTGATGAAGAGTGTATTCCAGCCATATCTTGATTTATTCGTCATTGTGTTCATTGACGACATATTGGTGTACTCATGCATCCATGAGGATCATGAGCAGTATATGAGGATTGTACTCTAGACCTTGAGGGAGAAGAAGCTATATGCTAAATTCTCCAAGTGTGAGTTTTGACTTGATTCGGTGGCGTTCTTGGGCCAAGTGGTGTGTAGTTAGGGAATCAAGGTAGATCCAAAGAATATTGAGGCAGTTTAGAATTGGCCCCGACCGTCTTCAGCTATAAAGATTTAGAGCTTCTTGGGTTTGGCAGGTTATTATCGCTGTTTTGTGGAGGCTTTTTCATCCATTGATGCACCTTTAACTAGGTTGACCTAAAAGGGTTCCCCATTCAGGTGGTCTGATGAGTGTGAGAGAGCTTTCATAAGCTCAAGACTGATTTGACCACAACTCCAGTTCTAGTTTTTCCGTCAGCATCGAATTCATATATAGTTTATTATGATGCTTCACGGCTTGGCATCGGGTGTGTCTTAATGCAGGAGGGTAGGGTGATTGCTTATGCTTCGCTTCAGTTGAAACCCCATGAGTAAAAATACCCCATTCATGATTTAGAGTTGGCAGCCATTGTTCACGTATTGAAGATTTGGAGGTACTATCTCTACGGCGTGTCTTGTGAGTTATTCACAGATCATCGGAGTCTAAACCACTTGTTTAAGAAAAATGATCAAAACTTGAGGCAACAGAGGTGGCTGGAGCTGTTAAAAGACTACTATAGCACTATTTTGTATCATCACAGAAAGGCCAATATGGTGGACGATGCCTTGAGTAGAAAGGCTGGGAGTATGGGTAGCCTCGCATATATACTGTGAGAGACCGCTAGCATTGTATGTTCAGGCTTTGGCCAATCAGTTCGTGAGGTAATATGTTTCAGAGCCTAGGTGGGTTCCCGCTTGCGTGGTTTCTCTGTCTTCTTTATATAAGCATTGCGTCAGTATGATGGGGTGTTACGGACACAGTGTAGTCGGTGTTGCCAAAGAGGTTTATATTGGAGATGATGGGGTGTTGCAGATGCAGGGTCAGATTTGTGTGCTTAATATGGATGGGTTGCGTGAGTATATCTTGGGGAGGCCCACAGTTCCCGGTATTCCATTCATCTGGGTGCCGTCAAGATGTATTAGGATTTGAGGTAGCACTATTTGTGAAGAATAATGAAGAAAGATATAGTAGAGTTTGTGGCTCAGTATTTGAACGGCCATCAGGTGAAGTACGAGCATCACAGGCCGGGCGGTTTTCTTCAGAGACTTGACGAGTGAAAGTGGGAGTGTATTACCATGGATTTCGTTGTTGGGATCCCATGAACTTTGAAGAAATTTGATACATTATGGGTTATTGTGGATAGACTATCCAAGTATGCATACTTCATTCCGATTGTGACTACCTATTCTTCAGAGCAGCTGGCTCAGATCTAAATCTGTGAGATTGTTCGTCTTTATGGTGTGCCGATGTCCATTATCACTGAGCGAGGCCAATTCATACAGAATTTCTGGAGAGTTGTGCAGTGTAAGCTAGGTACACGGGTTGAGTTAAGTACAACATTTCACCCCCAGACGGACGGGCAGTCCGAGTGCACCATTCAGATCATGGAGGACATGATATGCGCATGTGTTATGGATTTCGGTGGTTCATGGGATCAGTTCTTATCGCTTGCAGAGTTTGCCTAACATAACAGCTACCGATTGAGTACTCAAATGGCTCCTTATGAGGCCTTATATGGGAGGCAGTGTTGTTCTCTAGTTGGTTGGTTTGAGTAGGGAGAGGCTAGTTTGTTGAGCACTTATTTGGTTCGTAATGCCTTGGAGAAAGTCAAGTTGATTCAGGATCGGCTTCGTACAACACAGTCCAGACAAAAGAGTTCTGTTGATAGGAAGGTTCATGATGTTGCATATATGGTGGGTGAGAAGGTGTTACTCAGAGTTTCGCCCATGAAGGGTTTGATGAGGTTCGGAAAGAAAGGCAAGTTGAGCCCTCAGTATATTGGTCCTTTCGAGGTGCTTGAGAGGATTAGAGAGGTGGCCCACATATTTTCCTTTCCACCTAGTGTTTCATGTTTCTATGCTCCGGATGATATTATGGTAATCCATCACATGTTTTAAATTGGACTTTAGCACGGTAAAGTTGGATGGGAATTTGACTTATAATGTGGAGCCGGTGGCTATTTTGGACTAGCAGGTTCGAAAGTTGAGGTCAAAGAATATAGCATCAGTGAAAGTTCGTTGAAGAGGTCAGCTGGCCGAGGAGGATACTTGAGAGGACGAGTGAGAGATACAGAGAAAATATCCACACCTATTTGAGACTCCATGTATGATTCTAGACCCGTTCGAGGATGAATGTTTCTTTTAGAGAGGGATAATGTAACGACCTGGTCAGTCATTTTATGTATTGTAGCCTTGTTCTCCTATTTATTGATTCTCTATGCTCATTTATGGTTACGTGACTTGCCAGGGTGATTGGCTTGGTTTCGGGGATGTTTTGGAGTGAATTAGGACACTTGGTCCCGAGGTTGAAGGCTTAAGTTGAAAGAGTTGACCGGATTTTGACTTTTGTGTAGAAGACTCTGGAATGGAGTATTGATGACTCCAATAGCTTCATATGGTTATTTTGGACTTAGCCGTGTATACAGATGTTGATTTGGAGGTCCATAGATTGATTTGATGCTTCTTGGCTAAAGTTGGAAAGTTGAAGGTTTGGGAGCTGAGAGGTTTGATCGAAAGTTGACTTTCGGGATCGGATTTTGATTTTCGGAGTTGGAATAGGTCTGTTGTGTCATTTGAGACTAGTGTGCAAATTTGAGGTCAATCGGAGTAGATTTGATGTGGTTCGGCATTAGTTTCAGAAGTTGGAAGTTCATTAGCTCATTAGAATTGAATTGATGTGTGATTTGTGATTTTGGTGTTGTTTGATGTGATTTGAGGATTAGAGTAAGTTTGTATCATGTTCTAGGACTTGTTGGTGTGTTTAGATTGGGCATCAGGTGAAATTCGGATGATGTGCGGACCAAGTTTGGACTTAGTAGAATTGCTGAAGAATTTCAAGTTCTGGTACAATCGCACCTACAGGGATTTGGCCGCAGGTGCGAGACTGCAGAAGCGGTCAGGCCATTGCAGGTGCGAAATATGCTAGGGTTGGGGAGCTCACAGATGTTGGAGGTGGAGCGCAAAGCGAGGTGGGGTGTAGTCATGAGTCTCCGCAGATGTAGACAATGAGGCGCAGATGCGCGTGCGTAGAAGCGCAGGAGTGACTGCAAAAGCAGATATTGGCGTAAAGGTCTGGGATTGCAGATGCGAAAGGAGTCCACAAAAGCGGATTCGCAGAAGCAGATGGTCAGCTTTTGGAGTAAGGGTGGCAAGTGGGTCAGTTCGGGCCCGGGACTGCGGGCTAAGTGGGTCGGGACCGGTAGGACAGCTAGAGGTGGGCTTGGGCCGGTCTCGTGGGCCAGTTCTTGAGTAGGAACCATTAGACCAGGACCTTTGGCCCGCCAGGTACCGTGACCGAACCGGTCCCTTGGCAGGCCAAACAGGCCCAAAGGTAATTTATTTAAAAAAAACTAGCCGTTTGGAAATTTAAAAAAAATTGTTGGGCTTTAAAAAATAGCCGTTGGATATTTAGAAAATAGCCATTTAACCTCCCCTCAACTTTGTTTTAACCCCAAACTTTTTATAATTACACCTTTTCCCTATTTTCAATTATAAATACCCCCTCTTCTTTTATTTTTTTACAAAATCAATATCAATCTATCACAATCTCTCTCTAATTTTCGTCTCTACTTGCTATTATTGCTTACTTTATTCCAAAAAATAGTAAAAAAATATTGAGGTTGTTACAATAGGTGAAAGAATTATGAAGTTGGTGAATTGAAGTCTTCAACAATAATCAATTTTCAACAAGTTGTTCATCAATTCGGTAAACTCGTTCCAACTCTTAAGTATTAATATTATAGTTTTGTTTGCTTTATTTATTTGCTATTAATTGATTAATTAAGATGTCTTCCTTAAAAAAATATTTTTGGTAAAATAAGAATAAGGGAAAATCCAAGACTAGCGAATCTAGTGGTATTGTTGTTCCTCCTCCTGTCACGACCCGATTTTGCCTCAGCTGGGTATCGTGACGACACCTAGTCTCTACGACTAGGTAAGCCTAATTGCGAAAACACATATTAAATAAAAGAAATAGAAATAAAGACGAACTAAGTGAGTCTACAATGAAAACATCGCCACTTGGCGCATACAAAATACAACTTTTCCCAAAACCCGGAACATCACTTTAGTCACAAGCTCTGTCTCAAAATAGCTCTATACAACGAGAAGGAATTTACATAAAAGGAAATCTATCTAAATCTGGAGTGGGAGGTGACTCGAAGGACTCTGCGGACGAGACAGAATTACCTTCCGGTCTCCTAAAAGTTGCTGCTCGGACCCCTAGACACAAAACTGAGCGTCGGTACCTGGATCAGCACACGAAAAACATGTGCAGGGAAGGGCATGAGTACACGACAAATTGGTACCCAGTAAGGGCCAAGCCTAACCCCAGTCGAGTAGTGACGAGGTCAGGTTAATGCTCTACTAGATTTTTATAATAAAACAGTATAATAATAATATGAACAGAGAGATATAACAAGCTGAGGAATAATCAGTAGAAACAATGAGCAAAAAGTAAATAATAACAGGGAGCCCTCGGATCAGCAAAACATATATCACAGTAATATGTATGCAATGCAGTACAGGGGGAAAGCTCCCGAAATCTCGTTCGTAGTCCCAATTTAAATATGCTATGCAGTACATGGGGAAAGCTCCCGGAATCTCGTCCGCAGTCCCAATTTAAATATTGTATGCAGTACAGGGGGAAAGCTCCTGGAATCTCGTCTGTAGTCCCAATTTAAATATGCAATGCAGTACAAATACAAGATACAATTTTTATTTAAAACAGTTCAGGAAAAGTCACAGGCAAAATATGGATAAACTACCTAAGCATGGTACATATAGTAATAACTAGGGAAAATTCAAGTAAAACAGGTAGACATTCTATTTCCTAATCTAAACTACATAGTCGATACAGGAATCAGTGAAATAGGAGTGAAATGATTTAAGTCATGGAGGAAAAATGAAGTTTTTGCAACAATGGCCCGTGTACGTACTCGTCACCTCATGCACACGACGCCCAATCAACATAAACAGTATTAAAACAGCCTAGGGGAAGTCCCCAACACAAAGTTAGGCAAGCCACTTACCTTGACTGCGCTACTCAACTCGAAACCACGCTCTTGCCATGAGTATTTGACTCCGAATGGACCAAATCTATTCATTTCAACTGCATAATGTAAATATCGCTTTAAGGAATCAAAATAGCTAATAAGTTCGAGGCTAATACGCGAAATTAGGAAAATCTCCCAAAAAGTACCCCGGGCCCACGCCTCGGAATCGAGTGAAAGTTACAAATTTAGAACACCCATTCACTCACGAACTCACACGAACAAGAATCATCGAAAACCGACGACAAAATTCTATTAAGTTCTCGGACTTTCTAATTAGGGAAATTTTTTCCCATTTGCATGATTTTTCATCTAAATCCCTTAATTGCATGGAAGAAATGGCCATAGATTAATGATATACAACGGGAATAAGGTTAGGAATCGTTACCTATGAATCTTATCCTGAAAACTAACTCCAAATCACCCACACCCGAGATCCAATTATTTTTTGAAGTTATGAAATTCAAGCCCTCGAATCTGATATAATTGCCCAGCGATTTCCGCACCTACGCCCCTTGCACCGCACCTGCGGAAATTTCATCGCAGGTGCGAAAACCGACTAAAAGTCCTGGGGCCGCATCTGCGGCTCCGCACCTGCGAGGACAGGGTGACTTGGCCAAGTCCTCACCTGCGAGCCCCTCGTTCGCACCTGCATGTTCGCACCTGCATGTTCGCACCTGCAGAAAGTCCATCGCAGGTGCGAGACACCAGAACCAACAATGGTTCAGTTGTTCTTCCAAGTACTAAATTCACCCGTTGAGCATCCGAAACATCCCTGAGGCCCCCGAGACCTCAACCAAACTTACCAACCAGTCCTAATACCTTATCCAAACTTAGTCGAGCCTCCAAAACACATCACATAACACAAAAATCACCAATTATACATGGATTCAAGCCTGAGAACTTATGAAATTTCCAAAATCTATAATCGATGCCGAAACACATCAAAACTAGTCCGAATGACCTCAAATTTTACACACATGTCACAAATGATACAACAGACCTATAGCCACTCTCAGAATTCCATTCCGAGCCCGATATCAAAATTTCACCTATCGACCGAAATCGCTGAAATTCTAACTTTCGCCAATTCAAGTTTAAATCTACTACAGACCTTGAAAGTACGCTCCGGAGCTAACGGAGTCGATAGAATCCCATTCCGTACCCGTCTTCCCACAGTTCCAATTATGATCCGATTTCTAAGGCTTAAACTCACATAGAAGGACTATGTGTTCAAAAACTCTCATAATTTCACCACTCACTGTTCCAACAAGTCTCGAAAGCGAAAATAGACATGGGGAAAATAGTTATTAGGGGATGGAGGAGCTAACTCTCAAAAAGATCTACCGGGCCGTTACACCTCCCCTACCCTCGACTCCGCGAACCAAACCGCATATACATCCTACACCTGCTATTCTTGATACCTATAATAGTTTATTACAATTTATCGAGAGTCAATTTTTCCATAATATTGCACCCGGTGAAAAATTAGACCATGAATTAATGAATGCTCTCTATTCTAATAATTATAATACTATTGATGAAAATGATGATGAGGAAATTGATCTTGATGAAACTCATCCAGATGATGATACACCCACTAGTCCTTCTCCTAATGTTAACCAAGTTAGTGATAACACTGCTAATCCAAATGATGACCAATCTGATACTCCTGTTACTGTCCCTACGTTTTCTAGACAACCTACCAAACGGCAGGAAACATCTCATGTTTTGCCATTTTTTACTTAACTAGTTCCACAAAATAAGGCTAAGTGTAAAACTCGTGGTATGGAGTTAGTTTTTAAATATTTTGGATCGCGCGGGGGAGGGGGGGGGGCGGGAAATTTGACTAGACACATAAAAAAATACCCTGAAGATAGAGTCAGATATGAACGTCTGAAAGCTTTGGCCGAGGGAAAAAGTGTATCTAGTCCTAGTCAGGCTGACCCTAGTACTAGTTCAAATCAATTTTCAACCGGGAATTAACATTGTTACCGGTGATATTTTATGTTATGATCCAAAAAAAGATCAGGAAGAATTGAAAAAAATGATAACTGTTATGTGCTTACCCTATAGTTTTCCTTCTGACCCTGCGTTTGTGCATTATATTAGAATTTTTTTATCCTACTTATAAAGGTTTTCCTCGCACAACCGTAAAGAACGATATTTATAAATATAAGTATGGATATGAACAATATTTGCTATTTATTTACTCATATAAGTTGTCGTGTTGCTATTACAACTGATATTGGTAGAAGTGGCAACAACTGTGATTACCTTACTGCTACCAGTCATTGGATTGATGAGGGTTGGATAATGCAAAAGCACATAATTGCTTCACATCACACAAGACAGTTTATTGCTAGAACAACTTTGCAGATATTTTTGCGTTAGCGATAAAATAATGTCGGTTATAATGGATAATTCTACTAATACCAAAAATGCTATAGACTTGCTTACCACTATGCTAAATCCTACATTTAGTAACATTTTTCATGTTAGATGTATTTGTCATATTTATCATTTAATTGTAGGTGATGGTATGAGAATTTTAAATATTCAAATTGAAAGGTTAAAATGGCCTTAACTGGCTTTTTCATTCAAACCAAAGAAGTAGACTAAGAGAATATTTTAAAAGATGCGATGAATGTGGACTAAGAGATATAAAGGTTCATAAACCTTGTCCAACTAGATGGAATTACATGTATGAAAGGTTGTTGCATATGAATATAGAAATCCCATAAATTCAATATTTAATGCACATGTAAGTGATGATGACGAGCACCTTATGAATGTCTGATGTTAAAATGCTTGTTGATTTTTTAGAAAAATTTCATGTTGCTACAAATGAATTTTCTGGGCAATATTATCCTACTACTTCTAATTGTTTAGTTTATATTGCAGAACTTGTAAATTTGTTTGCTCACTTTTCAAAGGGTGAGGACACTTATAAACTTGCTATTGATTCTACGAGAAAAAAATTTAAAAAATATTCTTTTCCTATTCCCCATATTTATGGTGTTGATGCTTTGTTAAATCCTTGTATGAAATTAGGAGGTCCTCAATTTTGGTATGAAACTATTTATAATGATTTAGCACTTGAAGATGATGAGTTGCCTAAACTTCCGGAAGCAATAGCCTCAATTAGAATAAATGCTCAAATTATTTATAATGTTTATCAAGTTGCATTAAATCATGCTAGACCAAATGTTCCAACTCCTTCTTCTTCTGATTCTCAATCATCTAAAGAACTGCGGGAGTAAGAGCACTTAGTGCTTGGGCGGGGTTTAGGAGTTCTTTTAGTTCTAATAGTAATGATTTTTCACAACTAAATGAGTTTGAAGTTTATTTGTCGCAACAAATTGAGGAAGTGAATCCCGACGGCTCTTTTAATATTTTGCAATGGTGGAAGGACAAAGGAAAACACTTTCCGATTCTTTCAAAGATAGCCTGAGACATATTAACTATTCAAGCTTCAACAGTGGCATCAGAGAGCACTTTCAATCAAGCAAGACTTCAACTCGGTGATTATAGAGCGTCTACGAGGAGAGCTTGGAAAAATCAGTACTTTTCAGAGATTGGATCCGTTCGGAAAGAAGAAATTTTGGACTTGCTGAATCACAGTCGGAGGAAGACGAAGCTTACAAAGAAATGCTAGCTGAACTTGCTGAGGATGCTGCTTCGCACGACAATGGAAGCGGCAATGACCAAGCTACTTTATCGCCACCACCAACGGAACTTCCTCCGAACCTTGAAGGATTTATGAAGTTTATAAGAGACACCATGTAACTTGTATAAGCAAAAATTAGTATGTATTATGTAACTTGTATTTTGGCACATCTTGATTAGTTTCTTTTTCTTCTCAGTGGCGGTATTAACACCTTGTTGTTTTCATTCCATAGGGGGGAGGAAGACTAAGAAAGATATTGCCTTATTTTTTTAATCCTATAATAAAATTACAAGGCATTGGTTTGAATATCTTTTTACAATATTTTTGTCTTTTAATTTGAATTAAAAATTTTAGGTCGCAATTCTATAATTAATTTATAAGGCGTTGCCTTAGATATTTTTTTAATATCTTTTTGTCTCTAATTTCTATTTAATTTTTTTTAAATCATTATTTAGCCGTTGGGACCACTCAGCCTGCGGGCTCGACCTGTTTAGCCGGGGACCATGAGTTAGCGGGCTCGGTCCTGGGCCAGTTCCTATAAAAAGACCGTTTAGCCCGAGACCGCTAAGCTCGTTTATTTAAGGACCGGGACCGGCCCGGGATCACGGCCCACGAGATCGGCCCACTTGGCTCATTTAGGGACCGGACCGACCCACTTGCCACCCCTATTTTGGAGGACCACATGTGCGGTTAAGTAAGTCGGAGGTGCGAAATTGTTGTGGCAGTGTATTAAATCGAGGGTTTGAGTTATTTCTCTCATCTTAGACTTGTAGAGATCCACTAAGGGCGATTTTTGAGAGAGATTTTTCTACCATTGAAGAGGTAAGTGAAGATTCATCACTTTTATTGATAAATATTAATTATCCGTTGATTATTACACCTAGTTTATGTGTATTTGAGGTGGAACTTGGGGATTTTAGGCTATGTTGTTGGAAGGTAAGATTTGGTGATTTGGGGGTCGATTTGTGGGTGGAATTGGATGAATTTAGTATGGTTGGACTCGTAATTCAATAGGTGTTCGGAATTTGTGAATTTTGTCGGGTTCTGGGGTGCGAGTCTGGAGTTGATTTTTTTGGTTGAATTTTCGATTTTGGTTAGAGATCCTAGTTTTATCATTAGAGATTGCTTCCTAGGGATATTATTGATGGTATGAAGTAGTTGTGACTAGATTCTAGTCGTTTGGAAGCTGATTCGTGAGGCAAAGGCTTTTTGGAGTATTGATTTGCGCTCTTTCAGGTACGTAACATATGTAAACTTGGATTTGAGGGTATTTAACCCTGTGAACTACGTTATATGAAAGATATTGGGATGACATATGCACTAGGTGGCGGCCATGTGTACATGCACCGGTGTGTTCTTGGTTGGGGATGCCTTTAGGCTATTACCAGGCTTGTTTTCTATCATACCTTGTTATCCCCGTGTTTTCCCTACTTGTTTAATCATTTGAACTAAGATTCATATTAGACATTGTCTAGGCTAAGATTTAATTGTTTGAGACTTGACAGGGCTATTTTTGTCGTCTGAGAGCTATATGCCTTATATGTACACATTTTCTCAGTCATGATGCTATATCCGTGTATTGATCCCTCTTATGTGTAATACTGTTAAATTGAGCATTTTGAGATGTGTTTATCTAAGACATGAACGGTGAATGACTGCCTTTGTATCATAGAGTCGTCTTGGTATTGATTTTGAGGTGACGCGTACGCCAGGCCCATATTGGCTAAGTGTTATTGTTTTGGGACGACGCGTGCACCAGGACTCACTATTGGGCTAAATGATTATGATTAGAGCTTGGGCAGGATCATCCCTCTGGAGTCTGACATGCCTGCAGTGGACGCAAGCACATTATTCTATATACATGCTTTGATGATGTACAGTTATGCCAGGCAACCCTACACTATTAAGTGTGAATATTAATGGATCTACTGTGGCATTGTTGATTGACATGTATACTTGACATGTAGGCATAAAAGTGTACCTTCCACATCCCCGGTCCTCTCGTACTAGGGAAAGATCCTCTCAATGCTCTAATGCCCACACCGGATAAGGACCGAACTATCTCACGACGTTCTGGACCTAGCTCACGTACCGCTTTAATGGGCGAACAACCCGACCCTTGGAACATGCTACAACCCCAGGTGGCGAAGAGCCGACATCGAGGTACCAAACATTCCCGTCGATGTGAGATCTTGGGGAAGATCGGTCTGTTATCTCTAGAATAACTTTTATCCGTTGAGCGACGACCGTTCCACTCAGCACATCAGATCGCTAAGGTCGACTTTCGACCCTGCTCGATAGGTGAGTCTTACAGTCAATCTCCCTTCTGCCTTTGCACTCGACGGCCAATCTCTGTCCGGCCCGAGGAAACCTTTGTACCCCTTCATTACCTTTTGGGAGGCCTACGCCCCATAGATACTATCTACCTGAGATTTTCCCTTGGCCTGTAGGTCCTCACACAAGGTTGCCAACTTTGGGAGACTACGAGGTAGTTGGTATGTCGTCCGCAATCCTTGAAGTTCTCTTCAGTTATCTCTATCTTTACTGTTCTATTATTCAAAAAGTTGTATTAGAGGTTTTTGCTTGTATATTGTTATTTAGTAATGCTCGTGTACTCTTTGAAACCAGATTTTGGGGTTGGTTGTAGCAGTATTATGGTTTATACCCAGATACTTTATGGTATTCTTCCGTTTTTAAGTTAATAGACCATGTTTATTCAATTTTATTGTTATTATGTGACTGTTGGATTACCTAACAAGTTGGGTTAGGTGCCATTACAACTTGTGGATTTTGGACCGTGACAAGTACTTTTGAAGATTAGCAGTTTGTGTTTGGCTAACTCATTTAAAAAATATTTTTTGCAGATATTTGATAAGTGAATTATGTTTTTCCAATCTTTCTAAAAAGTACTTGTGATTGATAAATTACAAAAAAGGGATAGTAAAGATTTAGTTAACAATTTACATTTTCTAAAAAAAGAGAAATTTTATATATTTATTCTAAAAGAATTTAGTTAGTTTTTTATCTATATTTAATTGAAGTATAAAAATATAAAGTAATATAGTAAAGATTTTAGCTAATATAAAATATATGTCCCTAAAATCAATAATATTTTGTAGGAATATATGTGCTTACAAGTTATATGTATGAAAAATACTATCAATTCTTGAGAAAACAATAAACTAGATAGTGTTGCATTATGTCAACTATATAATGTGCATGCATGCCAAAAAAATATAAAATAAAATTACAAACTGGAGATTATATAATACTATTATACTACAAAGGAAAAAGATTATAGCGAAGAAAGTACTTGGATCTAGTGATTAGTATTATTATTTCAAAGAGTAATAGGAAACGAAGAAAAGAAGAAACATCGAAAGAGAAAAGGAGAGATATATTTATAGTGGAGAGATTATTTCAAATAGAAATAAGAGAAGAAGAATAAAAATAGTGTAAAAATAAAAAAAGAGAAGAAATGGACAATAGAGATAAAAAAATTTATATTTAATAAGGGATAATTTAAAAAATATAATTTTATGGTAAGGATATTTTTGTCTTGAAAAAATTAATTTTCTGTTTCTGCTTCTGCTTCTTCTTCTTGGAAGAAGCTAGAATTTGTAGCTTCTTCCAAAGGCAAAAAATTATTTCTGCTGATGCTCAAAGTACTTCTCTTTTTTTGGGCGAACACCACATATTTTCAAATAAATATTGTTTTAAAAAATACTTTTTACCTACTAGAAGCTTGACCAAACAAACTCGTATTGTGAAAGCAAAGCTAGATCTCAACTGAAGTCTAGAAAACCCTTCAACAAATATGTCAACTGGTCGGAACTTCTCCCTTTAATACTATGGCATATATGGACCACCCAAAACAGTATTGTTTTCAGGGACAACAACTCTTCACCTAACATCAACATTCCAGTGAATAGGGCAATAGAATTGGTTTTTTGTAACTAATAAGATAGCCAGCAAATCTAGAAGAAATATCATTCTTATAAAGTGGGAACCACCCAATGCCAACTTCTACAATCTAAACATAGATGGCGTATGTCTAGGTAATCCATGAAAAGGTGGTATAGGGGGTATCTTCAGGGATAGTAACAGATCATGGGTTCTGGGATTCAACATGGGTATAGAACACGCGATAAATATCTACATGGAGGCATTTGCACTGTTTCATGAGGTAAAACTAGCAATTGAAAAAAGGATTGTTACCATTAGTAACTGAAACAGATGGTCAAGAACTTATTAACATGCTCCCTAACGATGATTGTCTCTACCAAAACTTGATTGATGATGGCAGGTCCCTATTGAGGAGCGCGAGTGATCCGTCATTAAAGCATGCATTTAGGAAGCTAATGGAGTGGCAAACTAAATAGAAAAAAATGCATGCAACATGGACGTTTTTGGAAGATTACTCACATATCCCTTTTCCCCGCTTTTATTTGTACTACTTTTGAAAGAGATGGAATAGGACATTGATACCTAGGCGAGTCTCTTCTTGTAATAACTCTTGAAATTTGCTATTTGAATAAATACCTTTATTAAAATGAATAAAAAAACAAAACAAAAAAAACTAGCTCCCAGGTTTATCCTTAGGATTTTTTTTTTTGATAGAAAAGATAATTTATTATAGAAACTTACATATTGTGTACAGAGGGGTGGCTTACAGTGTCCATTGTAGTACTAGTTTTTATGTTGTTACAACAAACTATAGAGGATGTAGTAGCATCTATATCATAACCACCTAAGGTACTAGTATTAAGTTGCATCATAGTATGCTGCGTAGGAGCCATATTGCCCTGCATGGGAGCATTTAATCGTTGAGTTTGTATTGTTTTTGTGAGCTTATCCTCAGCCAAAAATTGTTCAGCAAAATAGGGGACTTCCTCAAAAACAGTGTGCATGGAGTTTACTGGCCATTTTTCCCTTTCTTAGCTAAAAGATCAGCCACTTTATTGGTCTCTCAGTACACATGTCTGACTGTAGGTCTACCTAGCCGATCCAGGAGGTACCTGCAATCATTCAGAAGATTTTCAAATAGCAAAAAGTGTGTATCTAATAGCCTAATTATCTCTTGTGCATCTACTTCCACTTCAATTGGGGTGAGAGCACGATGTATTGCCAATTGAAGGCCATAATTATGAGCGTGCAATTCTGCTTCCAGTGGGGAGTTCGTTTGTATGAGACCTGCGAAGCCAACTACCCAGTCACTGGTAGAATTTCTAATTAACCCACCAATTCCAGCCGTGGTTGAGGAGTATGCTCCATCAGTATTTAACTTGTAGCCATCTCTTGTTGCTGAGATCCACCTTGTGCTTATGGCTCTTTGTTTATGACGTTTGGTACCACGAGCAGCTAGGTAAGTATATTCAATTGCTCGTTGATTCACCCATTGAACGCGAGCAGTATCTCTCGTGGATGAAAATAAATTCCTATTTCGAGTAAGCCAAAGGTGCCAAAGACAGAAAGGTAAGTAAGTGCGTGGGTTTATATCGTGTGAAAGTTGTAAGCTTTTATAGTTGAGGAGTTTATGTAGTGATACACTTATATTTGCGTTTTGAGAAATGGTATAGATGTGATTTAAAATACTTAGTTCATGCCAGAATGATTGGGCATTTAGGCAGGAATAGAAAATGTGAGGGATGGTCTCATCGTGTTGGGTGCAGTAGTTGCATTTAGCATCCTGTGTTAATGCAATTTTCCGAAGGTATTATTTAGTGGGTAATATATTATGATGTAGTAACCAAATTAAGGATTGAATTTTAGGTGGGAAAGGCAATTTCTATATCCATGCATACGTTATATTTGGAGTGGTGGAAGTTGGTGTATGATTTTCCAAAGCATTATACATGGATTGTACGGTGAAACATCCTGAGTTGGTAAGAACCCAACGTAGGTTATCTTCAGTGATACTAAACTTAGATGTATAGACCGATTTAATTTGGTCTATCAGAGGCTGAGGTAGTTCAAAAGGAATTCGACCCCAATCCCACCCTGTGTCACTTAAGATGGTGGAAATGGTGAGGGTGTCATGACCTTCAGGTAATGGTCCTTGAATGAGACTACGCACTTTTGTTCCTACCTTTATCCAAGGGTCATTCCATAATTTAATATGATGCCCACGTCCTAATTTTCACTGGAGCCCTAATTGGCATGTGTTCCATACATGGATAATATTAGACCAAATGGAGGATTGAGTACGAATTTGTGGCTGGTATACATATTTTTTTTATTAAAATCTTGACCCACATTGCCTGTGGGTTGTTAAAAGCTCTCCATGCTAGGCCGGATAGCAAAGCCATATTTTTCTGCTTAAGTTTCGTTATGCATGCCTAAGCCTCCTCTCTCTATTGAGGTGGTGACCTCTTTCCAATGAAGGAGGTGTAGTCTCTTTCTAGTTGATGTAGTCCCCCACAAAAAGTTCTTTTGGTATTGTTCCATTTTTATCTATGATAGTGGCTGGTATCCGGATGTAATGCATAATATGATTGGGTAACGAGTTGAGAGTAGATTTAATTAGAGTGGCCCGACCTGATATAGTAAGAAAATTAGTTTTCCAACCCGTCAGTTTGATTTTAAAATTATCGAGTAAGAATTGGAAGTCTGCTTGTTTAGGCCTATTGTGAAACATAGGAAAACCTAAATACTTTCCAAAGGATTTGCCTCTTTTATATTGAATGAACTAGTAACAAAGGCCCTATCATAGGAGCTACAATTTTTGGAAAAGAACACTTTAGATTTTTCAAAGTTTATTTTCTGACCGGATTGTTGAGAGAAGCTGTTTAAAACATCAATGATTGTGCGACAGATAATGGTGGATGTTTTTGAGAGTAGAATAATGTCATCCGCAAAGAAAAGGTGTGAGAGTTCTGGTCCCGTTGATGGCAATTGTAATGGTTTCCATTGGAGGTGGTCAACAACAGTATTGATGGAGTGTGATAGCATTTCCCTGCATAGTATGAATAAGTAGGGAGATAACGGGTCCCCTTGTAGTATACCTCTTGTGGGTTGAAAGTAAGGAGTGGTGGAACCGTTGAGTATAATGGAGATAGTTGGAGTGGTGATACAAGACATTATGAGATTAATGAGAGATATGGGCAATTGAAAATAGATTAGTGTTTTCCTTATAAAAGACCATTGAAGGCGATCAAATGCCTTTTATAGATCAAGTTTGAGAAGCATGAAGGAATATTTTCCTTTTTTCTTTGCTAAGTAATGTAAAACTTCCTGAACAATTATGGCGTTGTCAGAGGCTCGCTTGCCTTGCTAGAAGCTAGTTTGGGTAGGTCCTACGATTTTACTAATAATTGGCTTTAGCCTGTTAAAAATTATCTTAGTAATGATCTTATATAAGGTATTACAAAGACTAATAGGTCTAAATTTTTGAATGATCGTTGGGTGTTTTGTTTTAGGGATTAAGCAAAGAAGAGTTTTATTTAAGTCAGAGGTATTTCTTTTGTGTGAAATATTTCGAAGCAAAAGTGGGCTACCTTTGATCCTACTTGGTTCCAATATTTTTGATAAAAGAAAGGGTGTAATCCGTCAGGTCCTGGTACCTTATGAGGTTTAAAGATGTAGAGAGCCTCAATCATTTCATGAAGTCTAAGCAGTTCTTCTAGTTGAGCACTATCAGTATGATTGATTGTACAAGGATTCCAAACTATGTTAATATTTGTGGATTGCAGCTCTTGAGTCATAAACAGCTGATTATAGAAGTTTAGGATTAGTGTTTGTACATCATTTTGATTATAGATCCAATTGCCCCCTGTATCCTTTAAGGCAGTAATTCTATTTCTCCTGCGTCTGTGTAGCGTAGACATATGAAAAAATTTCGTATTTGTGTCCCCCTCATTTAGACAGTTAATACGTGATTTTAATTTCCAAAAGTCCTCTTCAAAGCGTAATATATTATTATATTCTAAAGTTAACTGGGCTTCTAAATTTTGTAGGAATAGGCTCATAGGATAGTGAATTGAAGATTGGATTCCTTGTAATCATGCTAAAGTCATTCTCTTACGGTGAAAATGTTCCCAAATGTATTATGATTCCATGTAGTGGCAGTTTCTTTAAAGTTCTCAACAGTCTTTAGTAAAGGCTCTTCTACTGCCCAAGCTGCTTGAACAATTTGTTGAATTGAGGGTGCGAAGCCCACATGATTTCAAATCGAAATGGTTTATTAGTAATATAATGATTTGTATGTAAATTAATAAGTAAAGGGAAGTGGTCAGAGTGGGTGCGTGGAAGGTGTGTAACAGTAGCTTCCAGGTATACATTTAACCAGTCATAATTTGCTAGGAATCGATCCAATCTTTCTAATATCGTGTGACCATAATGTTGTTTATTAGTCCAAGTAAACTGACTACCCTGATAGCCTAGGTCAATTAATTCACAATAATGTAAGCACCGTCTAAAATTATCTGACCTAGTGTTACGGATTGGTAAGCCACCAAATTTTTCCCTAGCTTCTAATATATCGCTAAAGTCGCCCCTATTAACCAAGGCATACTTATAGTGTCTTTTAATGTAGCTAAATTATCCCAAAGTATATATCTAGAATTTGTGTCATTACGAGCATATATAGTAGATAATAACCAAGGGGGTTTAGAGGGACATAAATGGACCACACAGTGGATTTCCTGATCAATGACTTTCATTTTCCTCACATTTGATACGATCCTCCTGCCACATTGCCACTACNGTGTCATTACGAGCATATATAGCAGATAATAACTAAGGGGGTTTAGAGGAACATACCTGGACCACACAGTGGATTTCCTGATCAGTGACTATCATTTCCCTCACATTGATACGATCCTCCTGCCACATTACCACTATACCACCTACTAAACCATTTGCAGGTGCTTGGGACATATTTGAAAAATTAAAATCAGCAGTAAGTTGCATATGATCATGCATGTGAGTCTCAAGTAGAATAGCAAGAGTTGGTCGATGGTTGTCCAACAAGGATCTAAAATGACTTCTAAACTCAGGATTGTGCGAGCCTCTGCAGTTCCACATTAAGAAATTCATATAAGAGTTAGGGCTTGTGGTCTGACCTATCGGAGTTTGGGTCATCTGATCCAGACTCATAGGAAGCTGTAGAAGCGTCAGAATGATCACCATTGCATACTTCCCCGCCTTTTGGTTGGCTGGTGGCCTGAAGTTGAGACTGCATGTGACTAGCTCGGGCAGACATTTGAGAATGAAATTTTTTTCGAACTGTTCTTTTAGGTTGTAGAACTGAACATTCTTTAGCCACCAGTACTCTGTCCTTGTCTCCCTCATCTCCGCTAATATTTCTGCTAACTCTTGCCTTGTGTTGTTGTCTAGTGCGGGCAGAGATGGTGGTGGAGTTTGTGGGGGACTGGTTTGGGGAGTGAGATTGTCGAATGGGCTCAGTGAACTCAAGTACGGGGAGAGAGGATTGAAGAAAGTGAGAGGTTGAAACCATGGTGCATACAATGGTCCCATGTGGTGAGGTGGGTAGAAGGGAAGGAGATTGGTTTGTGGGTTCCCTGTTGGACTCATTGGGCTCATAGGGTATGGCCACTGAGCCTGGGTCGATCTGGACGCCTGATGGTCGAGCAGTAGAGGCTGCTGGGTTGTAAACCATTGTTGATGAGAGTATGCGTCCATACCCAACCTCATCCCTTCTGTGACAATTTCGGCTAAGTGGGTGGGGTTCTGAACTAATAGAACTATTTCCTGTTTGTTCAACTCTAGTGTGAAGATCAGGGCGTACCCTTGTAACCCCATCTCCAACCATGACTGGAGGGGCATGTCTATAGTCATTGGTTGGGAGGTGTAAACCAGTGGATTGGATATGGGGTAGTTGAGGCCCCTGCATGGCTAGCTTGGGAAGAGGAAATAATTGGGAATTGTTGATGGAGTTCTCCCTGAAGTTGGAGTTGTGAGGGAGCATCGGTCTCTGCATGGCTAATGGGTCGAAAAGATTGTGGTGTATGGAGGTGTATTGAGGATGTAGAAATTGTCTGACTTGGTGAATTTGTAGAGAAGGGTAAATAGTCATGATGAGTAGCACATGCATGGTAATTATTTGGTTAATATGGGGTTTGGGAATCCTTAGTACTGGAGGGTGAGTAGGTTTGAGGATGGGTTGGACGGTATAGTAGAGGTGACAATGGATAGTGAAGTGGCATGTAATTTGTCTTGGTTGGATTGGTCCAAGGGTGTAATATGATTGTGTGCTTTCTATATTAAGACACTTACACAAGAAAAGAAAAAAAGAATCAATCATGAAAACTATAACTCAGGTGTTACCCTAGAGCATTCACAACCAAAAGACGATTTCTTCCTTTAGTCTTTTATTTTTGTCCATAATTTATTCATCCTTTCTTTTATTATTGAAACAAGTTTTTCGCCCATTATTTTACGATAGAAACTGGAAAACAAACAAAAACAATATCTGAATACTCTTTTATTAATTATTTTGCTTTCACGATTTTTTACAATGTTGAAATTAAATAGCGTCTTTTTTAGATCTCTTTTGTATAAAAGATAGATCTTTTATGTGTAAAAGTAAATTTCTCATCTGTAATATATATATATATATATATATATATATATATATATATATATATACGGGATCGTAAAATTAAACAAAAAAAAGAGATGGATTGGAGTAGAACATGAAAAGAGAACTTTTTAGTCGGTGCATATTTGCTTCAATTGGGCCAGAAATTTTAAAAATAGACAAAAAAGACGTAACACACACAAACAATTATCTGACAGAGAACTTTTGTAATTACCTTTTCTGTTCTTCTTTTAATTAATGGAGAAACGTGTTATGCAATGAAAATGTGTATTTGTTTTGTGGAGACACAAAATAGAAATGTTGTGTCATACAAACACACTATGAAGTGAGAGAGGCTTGCCAATTGGGCCTTTCATTTGTGTTCACGTAAAACTTTGCCAATCTATTACCAGAACAAATTTATTAGAATAGTTTACAATGATAATGCAAAGGAGATAATGTGTCTGTTTGGCATTTTCTATTTTTCTATTACTCCATCTTGTTTCTGTTCGCCCCTTGAAAGTTTGATGTTTTCAACTGCTCCATTACAAAATTTGGTGCAACTCAAGACAACTTCCAAACTAAGGGACAAGAGGTAATGAACAAAATGAAAGTTATCTATAAACACAGTATTTTGTGATACTTGAAATTAATATCCTAGAGATTCCGCAAGAAAATTTCTAAACTAAGGGATGAGCCCATGAACAAAATAAAAGATACCTATAAACAATAGTTTGTGATACCTGAAATTATCTATCGCTACATTCAAACTACATGACGTGCTAGAAAGGCTATTTCATCTGTTTCCCACATACTATACTAGAAACTGTTATTTGCTTGAAATAGCTCTTCCTCTGGTTTACATAAATTTGTTTCATTCTCAGTGCCAAGCTGATGCTGAGATTAGATTCCTGTCCTTCCATCCCAACAACATAGCGCCGTCTTTCTCCACTAGTGTATAATGCTCTGAGTAGCACCTCAGAAGGCTCTTTATCACCGAATTCACGTACGAGCTCAGCGGGTATTGCCTGAACCCTGCCATTGTTAACCTCAATTTCCATTTGCCTAATAACTCATGACGTTCCACCCTTTCCTTGCCCTCACATGCTATGACGTTAACTATATCCCTAGCCAAACAATGCTGCTCCACGTTGATCCGCTCCTTCCTGTCCCTTTCCAAGGTCACGTCTATGGACTCGAACATGGCACAATAGTAGTCTAGAGCTTCTAAAAATCGCGGGAAAAAAGGAGCTGTGTTTGTATTTGATTCTTGTTCCACCAAAGTGATCACCTTGGGAGAAAGCGACTTTACCATCCTAAGAAGCTCATCCCTTGGGTTAGTCACGTCAACACTCTCATCAGGTGTGTGGTGAAGTACCAAAGGGAAGTTTACAGCCAGAGCCTCGCCAGGCCTGACGTCAAGCATATCCCTGGTGACTTCAGAAGCGAAAACTGGCACTGCATGAAACTCAACTGGAATGTTGAATTTCTTAGAAACTTCTGCGAGCCGTTCCCCCACTAATGTTAATCCATCTCCCCGGGCATATTTTGAAACTGGATCATCGATCCCTGTAATACGTACATGAGGGGCACCGCTAGGCCTGGCTGCAAGAGCTTGAAGAAGAGTCAGCCATTGAGTCCCTTGTGCAATTTGGAAGTCTATAATGTGAATGCGATCTTCATTTCTGCATGCTTCTGCTATTGCACCATTTGCAGCCATGTAACCAAACTTTAGATAAGGACATATCTCATAGAGGATATGCATGTAGGAAAGCAAGTCTCTGCCAGCTGGTTCCTTACACCTCAGAGCCCTGTAAATGTTGGTTCCGGATGCTTCTTTTCTAGCTATTAGCCCTTCTACTATGTAAGCACCGAGACGTTGGATCGGATCTCCTGTAATGGAAACAGCATTTCTTGCCTTGGCAATCAGTTTTCCAAAATCATCTAATTTGTTCTCGGCAAGAGCTCTGGCACATGCTATAAGCAGCTGCTTTAGGTTGCCAGAAGGAATTCCCTGCAATGACAAATCCTCCATTGCTTTGTGCCGCTTCTCACTTTGAATCTCACTGCCTGATATGCCAAAGGCGGAGACATATGACGGCTGTGTTTCAATTCGATGTGAAACCTGGCCTTCTTGGTTCCACATCCTGGACCTCTGACCTGATGTTTGTGGCTGCTTAATATCCCCTGCCGAGGGACTGGATGTTGTGGCTTCTTCCTCTGGCCCCATTAAAGCAGTTTCCAATTGCAGCAGAGCATGTTTCATGTTCTGACTGTGGTTTGCATACTGCAGTAAAGAAGTTTCACCAGAGCGAACCAGTAGAGTGTTTGAGCGGAAATTAGGAGAGGGGTTGGGGCGATGGAAATAATGATTATAATCCAGTGAGGAATTACTGGAAGGACTAGTTCCTGAAATATTTTCAGTAGAGCTGTGCTGCTCCAGGCTATCACTTAATGTGGTAGGGGTATCAGGATCAAAATAATTTGCAAATGGAGAGTTTGGAGAATTTCTCGAGTCAAATTTCAATGTTCCCAACAGCCTATTAGGCAATGAAGGAGTAGTAGCCTTAGAGTAAGAGTATGATAAATTCGCACCAGTCACACCATATCCATACAGATGGTGTGATTCCATGCTATATGGCTATCATTAGCTGACCTAAGCTTAAATCATTCCCAGTACGAACACTTTAACAGTTAGTATCTGTTAATAAATCAGCCTGCAAAAGGTACACAAACAAGTATACATCAGTTTGGCAACCCTAGTTGATGGGAAAACAGAGTTTTCTAATGACTTGGATGCGCAGAAATTACAGATTCAAGCACTCGGAGCACAACCATTGCACACTGCATGATATCGAAGCAAAAAAAATGATAATCTATCATGCCAAATTAATAATATATTATATAAAAGTGAGATGCAATTATGTCTTGCCAATAGCAACATTTAGATGGAAATTACAAGTTCACAACCAGATTTACCAAATACATCTTAAATATGACCATGCTTCTTATGGTTCTCATAACACAACAGAAACAAAACAAAATTAAAAATTGAGGTGCCCGTCTACCGTCAACTCTCACATCAGTCCTAATAGTTGCGCATGCATTAAATTTGCATTCTGTAAATCAGCTATGGCTTAAAAAGCAACTCCTCTATATCTCTTGAAGACAAAAAAAAATTAGAAACAACACACTTTCTACCCTACCACAACCTCCACATCCACTCTCCTCCAAAAAGAACCTTAAAAGTCCTGATAGTCGAGATGCGCCACAAGATAGCTCGCACACCTCCCGATGCATGGAGGGGAAATGGCCGTCAACCTTGATGCAAGCATCAATGGTCAATTTTCGGCCACACGGAAACCTTGCTAAGCTACAATATACATGTCATTCAACTAACATATAAGAAATTCATTACTTATTTATTCAAGCTTACAAGTGCACAACTGTAACCACATCACGAAGCGTATTATTGTAACAAATTATTTACTATTTGTTCAATAAATAAAGCTATGACAATTCCCAATTCCGGAATAGAAATATATGCGCCTAGTTGCCCGTTTCAATTTATCCACCCTTGTTTTATATTATAGTCTAAAGAACCGAAGCATGAGAGTAGACACAATAAAACCTTGTTA
Source organism: Nicotiana knightiana (assembly GCA_005239525.1). Lineage (NCBI taxonomy): Eukaryota > Viridiplantae > Streptophyta > Magnoliopsida > Solanales > Solanaceae > Nicotiana > Nicotiana knightiana. The sequence goes on along the minus strand of ML419179.1, from coordinate 4,096 downwards.
TATCAGTCTGTTTGATTGCAGAGAAAAACCAGAAAGGAAACCGAATTGGGAAAGACAAAAAATAAAAGGAACATCAGTTTTTATTTTTCAACCAAAACAGAGTCGAAGTTGCAATTGGAGGATGAGAAATACCTGGTAAAATCTGCGGAAACAAAAGGGAAACTCAAAAATTCTTGAGCTTGGGTCTAAAAGAAACTGCTTGCCTTTGTTTATTGATACGAATATTTGGAGAAATTTATGTGGCAGTGAGAATTGAGAATTAGAAAGAATAATTGAGCAGCAAAATGTGAACTGGCTTACTTATAGAAGGAAGGTTAGACTTAGACTCCAATTCCAACAGGACAGCTGACCTTTGATTAAGGTACGGTTTGAAGTATTAAAAGAGTTGAATTTGACGGAAGAACTGACGGAATAATTTTGACGGTTGGTTTCGCCGACCACTGGATTCAAACTATGAAAGAATCTTCCTCTCTCTTTCAACGCTTTATGGATACAGTCACGCGCTCTTTTGCTGTGTGTACAACACGATTTTCGGATTTATCAGTTAGGTCCCTATTATTGCTTTGTCATGAAGGAAAAGATAAGCACCATATGTTGTGACGAGAGGGATGAGATTCCTTTACTTTTAACTAAAATTCATGGATTTCAGTTTTTTTTATACTAATAAATTAATTGAATTAATGAGTTTCAGATGCGAAATAATTGCAAGAAGAGTTAAAAAGTGCTAACCACGGAGGCTCAATTGTTATATGCTGATGATTTATTACACTACCAATTTACTTTAAAACTGTAATTCTCTTAAACAATAATGAATACAGTAATAACCTAAGATGGTACGCAGTTTTTGAATCACAATTGGGTAAATCAGATAAAGCAGAGCATTTCTCCGTTAGTTTACCATCTTTGTAATTGAAAGCACGCGCTTTGGAGGATGAAAAATGAGAGTGATGTAAGTGATGATGAGGCAGAGAAAGTAGTTTGAATGTAGAGAGTGAGAGGAGGTGACAATCACGTGTCAGCCAGGCTAACATCAAAATATGTGTGTCTGTTCACTCTGTTCTAATTCATGAAAGTGCGTATTTTGACAAGTGAGCCAACACAGGCACACCAATTAAATTTGGAGTTACGTCTTCTTTGTTTTTTTACTCCACTTTGACCGGACGTTTTACGCGTTTTAGCTGACATTCATAGTTTGGATTTTCGGATTGGAAAAAGCACACGTTGTTTTTGCGACTCATAGGAACTGAAAGGCCACGGGATTAAATTTAACCTCGCTTTACCTATGCACCTGTGGACGCACACGTGACATTTCCAGCGTGGTGGCCTTGAAATCTATGTCCCAACTCACAGTTCAACGGTCGTTTGTTATATTAATGTAATGTTATACTCATGTGGAGAAGTGTACTGTTCTAAGAGCATCAAAGGTTACGGGCTTATTTTAGCAGAAACCGAGCATAAGGGAGAGAGAGAACAAGAAACGCCTAATAAGATGTTACTGAGAGGGACCCTGTACGCCTAATCAGTACATGAACATGACTGAAGTGGTAATCTCATATGTATTGTATATGGTGGAAATGGGGCAACCCAATTTCAAAGAGATACCACGTCGAAAGGCCAGGATGTCGAGTCCAGGATCGAAGTTGCTTTCCAAGATCGAGATCGACATCACTAATCGAGGTCAGAAAAAGACATACTCCGAAATGATGCCTGTATTCAATAACATAAATGGCGAGATATCCACGACAGATCGAAGATCGTGGCGTGAATTTCGGAATGGACTGGTCTTCGACAGTTAATCAGTTGTCAATATGATTTCATGCTATAATTAGAAGTGTACCTTGTTTAGAACTCCTCTATTATATAACGAGGAATCTCATTCATTTGTAATGATCATACTTCACTGACAAGAATTTATACTTCTGCTATTCTCTTTATTTTGCTCATTGTTCATAAGAATTGTTTCGTTCTCTACTGTTCTAATTACCCCCACCTCGAGACTATCTCGAATCGAGGTGAAGCGTTACTTTCACACTAGTTTGATTTATTTTATTGTCCAATTTATCTATTTAATTCATTGTTTATCAATAGGTATTGAATTAAATCATGTATCCTTAAAACCACAATATAATTTTAATTGTTACTCGGTTTTTAGGGTAAACAGTTTGGCGTCCACCGTGTGTCTAAGGATAATAGTGATTGTTCAGTACTGATTCTGGTAAAACACACTATTTTACGCTGGTTCTTGTCAAGAATTTTTGCTTTCAAGGGAGAAATGATTTGGTATCACAACCTACCACTGAATTCCATCGACCCATTTGCCATATTAGCAGATTCTTTCGTAAAGGCGCACGCCGGGGCAATAAAGGTCGCAACAAGAAAATCGGATCTTTTCAAGGTAAGACAAAGGGATAATGAAATGATGAGGGCGTTCGTGTCCTGATTTCAAATGGAACGCATGGAATTGCCACCGGTCACAGATGATTGGGCCGTTCAAGCTTTCACTCAAGGGTTGAATGAACGGAGTTTGATAGCATCACGTCAGTTGAAACAAAATTTGATCGAGTATCCAGTTGTAACTTGGACATATGGGCACAATCGATATCAGTCGAAGATCAGGGTCGAGGACGACCAACTAGGAGCCCCTTCCAGTTCAGTGTATCCTAACAAGTTGGCAGTTAAAAATCAGAGGGACGTCGATAGAGAGCCAAGGTCGAACAAAGACCAATATCAACCATACACCGCAAATCGAATGAGCAATGGTCTGAGGCTGTGATGACCCAAAAGGTCATCCCGTATATTCTATCTAATTTTGTGTTCCGAGGTCGTGAAAACCTCCTTCTATCTTACCTCGATTTACGTGCGCAGCCCGGACATGTAGCCGGGAACCCTTTATGTGAAAATTGATAAAAATGATAATTTTGTATTGGAAATTTAAATAAAGTTGACTTCAGTCAACGTTTTTGGCAAACGAACCCGGACCCATGATTTGGGACTTGGGCGTATGCCCGGAATCGAATTCTGAGGTCCCAAGTCCGAGAAATAAATTTTTAAAGAAAATTTGAAAAATATAAAGGTTTTTTAAAATGAAATTTGAGGTGAAACCTGTGATATAGGGCCCGCATTATGGTTCCGAAGCCCGGAATAGGTTCGATATGATTTATATGTGTTATCTATGAAATTTGGTAAGAAACGGACTTAGTTTGACGTGATTCGAACCTTAAATGCAAAACTTAATGTTTATAGAAGTTTGAAGAATTTTCATGGACTTTTAGTTTAATTCATCGTGTTAGTGCTGTTTTATGTGATTTGAAACCTCGAGCGAGTCCGTGGTAGGTTATATGACTTGTGTGTGTGGTTGGACGGGGTCCCGGGGGGCTTCGGGTACGTTTAGGATGCTCATCGCGTGTTATTAGCACTTGGGAGACAGCTGAACCATTGTTGGTTCTGGTGTCTCGCACCTGCGATGGACCTTCCGCAGGTGCGGACACGCAGGTGCAGCGAGGAGCTCGCAGGTGCGGACTTAGCCCAATCCCCCAATCCTCGCAGGTGCGGTGTGTTTTCCGCAGATGCGGAGCCGCAGGATGCGCCATTTGACCGCAGGTGCGACCCCAGGCTTTTAGTGGGTATTCGCACCTGCGATGGTATTTCCGCAGGTGCGGGACCGCATGTGCGAAATTGTTGGGCAATTATATCAGATCCGAGGGTTTATGTTATTTTCACCATTTTCGAATTGGAGAGCTCGGGAGAGGCGATTTTTGGAGAATTTTGCACCTGGGTAACTTGGGTAAGTGATTTCTATTCATTATAGACCAATTTCCATAATTCCAATCTTAAATCCAACCTTTAATTTCGAAAATTTTTGGTAGAAAATGGGATGAACTTCATCGACCAAATTATTGAGTTTTGATTGGGTTTTTAACCTCCGAATTGAGATATTTTCATATGTTTAGACTCGTGAGTGTATGGTGTCCGGAAAATATAATTTTTACCCGATTCCGAGACATGGGCCCGGGGAACATTTTGTGCGAATTTACTAATTTCGCGTATTAGCTTCGGACTTATTAATTATTTTGTTTCCTTGTGATGATATTTACTC